>PISW01014450.1:0-21030 GCA_004023785.1 Mungos mungo | reverse complement strand
AACTAATAGGCAACCGACAGAATGGGAAAAGATAGTGGCAAATGGCATATCAGATAAAGGGCTAGTATCCAAAATATACAAGGAGCTCACTAAACTCCATACACAAAAAATGAATGATCCAGTGAAGAAATGGGCAGAAGACCTGAATAGACACTTCTCCAAAGAGGACATCCAGATGGCCAACAGGCACATGAAACGAGGCTCAGTGTCACTCATCATCAGGGAAATTCAAATCAAAACCACACTGAGATATCAGTGTTTTTTAAACTTGAAGTCTACTTTAATATCTCTCAAGAGAATCCAGTCTACAGAGTACCTGCGGATCTTTTGTTTGTTTTCTTCTAGGTACTTTTCAGTTTTGAAAATAAGCCACAATTTTTCCGTTCTCTCACCACGTGACCTGCAGTGAGGCCTGAGCCACCTTCACGTCCCCTACGTGTTGCACAGATGTGTCAGCGGGCAGGATGTCGCTAGCTCCCTTCTATTTCTGGAGAACCCCTCTTTCTCATGCCAACAAGACTAAAACAGCCTGAGCTAGGTTTCTTTCAGAGGACAGTACCCAAACCCATCATTATGTATAGTCAGAGCTTTGGGTGGGCCGATGGTGTGTATTATACACTTAAATCATATTTTAAGAAAATGGCATCAGTAGACTGTCGCGCAAGCATTAGGTAAGATCTAAATAGAGTTTTCAGTAGCATAAAACTACGCACACACACGTGAATGCATGTAAAACCTGGTGAAATCCGAATAAAGTAGTAGATTGCACCAATGTCAAGTTCCTGGTTTTGTGATTGTACAAGTTACATAACACGTGATCTAGGATTACTTGTGTGGAAGGTGCACGGGGTCTCTCTGTATTACGTTTGCAACTTCCTATAGGTTTATGGTTATTGCAGAATTTAAAAGGTTTTTACAAAGATCTTTTAAAAAAGTTCTCAGTGGTGCATGACAAATTCCCTGTGCAAAATGCAAGTGATAAGAAACTTGGCTGGATTGTCAGTCTGGCTGGGATCGTTTCCCAGGATCTGTTCCCTGGAGACCCTGGGTTCAAGGTGGTTACAAGCCGAGATGGGGAGGTAGAAGCAAGCACAATGCCCTGAAGGTCTTCGCAGGAAGATGGGATGATGGACAGACCTAGCGGAGACCTGTGTGCTCCGGCCCATCCATGCTGTCCTCCAAGTTCACAGTCCAACAGTAGCCCTTCTGACCAACAGTGTCCCCAAGCCGCCACCAGGCGTCCAGCTCAGGCCTCTCCACAAGTTCCCCATTCATGGACCCACTGTGATGGCTGAAAGCACCTTGTGGGGTTCCCTGATAGGCTCCCAACTTACACCTGCACCGAGGACGTCACTCTGTCCCTCCCACCCCTGCTTCTTGCTGACCTTCTCGTCCCCACAGTTTTGCAAGGTCCAACTCCCAGAGCAATTCCCTTGCCTTTAAAACTTATGGCTTTGCTTCCCTGCTGGAACCCTGATGGTACACACTGTGTGAAACTATCCTCACACCGTGATTTCAATGGTTAACATATGTGTGTGAGCGGGAGACTGGAATGAATTAGGTGAAAATGTTAACATTTTTGGTTGCCTCAGTTGGTAGGATTACAGATTTTTTTAAAGTGTATTTGGAGAGAGAGAGAGAGAGAGAGAGAGAGAGAGAGAGAGAGAGAATGAGCAGGGAAGGAGCAGAGAGAGAAGGGGAGAGAGAGGATCCTAAGCAGGCTCCATACTGTCAGCACAGAGCCCCACACAGGACTCGAACTCACGAACTCCTAGATCATAACCTGAGTGGAAACAAGGAGTCGGATGCTTAAACGACTGAGCCACCCAGGTGCCCCTGGGCAATTTCTATTTCTCTTTTATACCCTTATGTGTTTTTAAGGATCTTCCAAATGGGTATTATCTTTAGATTAATTACAAGTACTCTAATTGTTTACCGAGTATATGTAATGATCAGGGGGCACCAAACATCGTTTGCAAAGGGCCAGGAAGCAAATATGTTAGGCTCTGTCGCAATTGCTTATCTCTGTGGCTGTGTGACAGCAGCCCAGGCACAATGCATAAATGAGTGGGCATGGCTGTGTGCCAATAAAACTTTATTAACAAACACAGCCCATCAGATGTGGCTGGGGGCTATAATGTGCCTATACTTTTAGGCTCTCTTCTAAGGAGGACACATATGTGTGCCATGATTTGACGCTCAAAACTTTGAAGGGGATGTTCCTAAGCACCAACCTTCCCTGTTTACACTGTTGGCAAAGCTTCCTTGTGAATCCAGAAGTTCAACTTGTACATTTCATACATTACCATTACTAAAAAAATAAATAAGAAAATGTATCTAAAGATAGGAGGGTATGGAAACCTCAATACTACTCACTCTTAAATATCTGATGCTGTCACGTGAGTCTGCTAAGGGTTGTTTGAATTTATCCGACCCCATCCATCCACTCTCTCTCTTTTTTTTATGTATTTTTTTTTGAGAGACAGAGAGAGACAGCATGAGCAGGGGAGGGCCAGAGACAGAGAAAGAGATACAGAATCCAAAGACAGGCTCCAGGCTCTGAGCTGTCAGCACAGAGCCCAACGGGGACTCAAACCCACAAACTGTGAGATCATGACCTAAGCCAAAGTCGGACGCCCACCTGACTGAGCCACCCAGGAGCCCGTTCTCTCTCTTTTTTTAAATATTTAATCCATCCATAAATGACGGGGAAGAGGGGAGACACAGGACCCACCAATGAACTGACTCTTACCTTTGAAGTAAATGTAATTCACCAGCACCATCGCGATGTCTGCGCTCAGGTCACTGACCAAATCCACGATCTTCCCTTGAGTTTCCTCCTTGACATGGTCATTGATCAGCTGCGTGGTGCCCGCAGAGTCGTGGAAGTCGGCGAGGAAGGGCTTGGATTCGTAGAAGGCCACACTGTCATTTAGAAATCCTGGAAGGATCTGCAGCTCCTGGCTCAGGAACAGGGCGCTGCCCGCGTGCATCTCCAGCCCGTCTCTCGGGAGGTGGAGGGTGTGCCAGAGGTTCTGGAAGCCCTGGTGGATGTCCGACTCAGACACCTCCGTGAGGTTGAAGCCCAGACCCTCGAGGATCTGGGTCTGGCTGTGTGAGCGGGCGCCCAGGGACAGCATGGCGTAGGAGGAAGAGATGCTCAGCGGGGAGAAGAAGATGTTGCTCCCAGGGCTTTGGGAAGCCATCAGGTGGTAGAGGCGGAGAGCAAAGGCTGTATTGCCCGGGACAATCTTGAGGCTGGGGGTGCCCTCCCCTATGCCGGGAGCCTCCTGATGGGCGGGGTGACCCTGGCTGCTGGGCTCAGGGAGCAGGTGACCGTGAGATGGGACCAGTAGCCCAGCCAGAAGGAGGAGCAGGCGGCTGGCAAGATGCATCTTCTGTGCTCTCGGGGCTGTAGGAGGAAAGAGAGTGTCCAGGTCATGCCCCAGCAGGACGCCCAATCCTACTGAGAAGTCAGGGAAGGACAGGGCCCCACGGCCATAGGTGACACGGTCAACTCTTGCAGATGGGCCTGCGGCAGGCTAGCAAACAGCCAGCACTTTCCCAGTGTGGGAGCGGGTGACATTCTGTGGATTCCTGGTGCCCCCACCGCCTCCTGGCATTTCCCATCCTTGTGAGCTCTGCAAAGCACCGGTCTCCATTGCTGTCACTGAGAGTCCCCAGATGACAGAATCAGGTCACCTAACGGGTAACTGAGCTGGAACACAAGTCTCCAGACTCAGTCTGGGGCTCCTTTTGCCCTTTGGGCTAATTTCCTCAGCCCAGTGACCCAGTGCACCAAGGGCGCGAATCACCAAAGTTTTAGCTCTACTCCCCAAACATCCATGGCGTGCTCTACAGCGCACAAAATCACTTTCGTGCCGTTTTGTCTGAGCCTCTTACCCAGCTAGAGGTCAGTAGAACTGGCATTCTTACCTTCACTCCATGCAGGTGAAATCACTGATGTTCAAACACTCTTTGGCCTGGGGCACCCAGGTGCCCCAGTCGGTTAAGCATCCGACTCTTGAGCTCATGGTTGTGAGATCGAGTCCCACATGGGGCTCTGAACTGAGCTTGGAGCCTGCTTAAAATTCTGTCTCCCTCCCCAGCTCTCTCTCTCTTTCTCTCAAAAAAACAAACAAACAAACAAAAAAAAAAAACCCTGAATTGCCCAGAGTTCCAGGAAAAGAATTGATCTCTTTTCCTAATAAACTTAATCTACCCAAAGAGGGTGCTCGATTTTCTCCCCTAAATCTGCCGCGCCATTGGATAGCCCTACCATCGTTACTGGGTTCTCAGCCCCCGGTCCAGTTGTCACCCCTCACCTGGGTCTGGCCTTCCAACACGACCCCCACCCCAACCATCAACCTTTCCGCCACATCCGGCAGGCTCTTCCCTTAACCTCCTAGCCTCCCCGCCGCTGTGACCCCACTCAGGCCTCCAGAGTCACTCACTCGGACAAGGGGCCAGCAAGTGGACACCTTTGGCTCCGCGGGCCACAAAGTCCTGATGCAGCTACCCAGCTTGGCTGTGCTGGCTGGAGAGCGGCCCCCCACATGGCAGGCTCGTGTGTGGCTGGGGTCTGGTGGCACTTTATTAATGAACAATGAAACATGAATTTCATAGATGTTTCATGTGTCACAAAATATTGTCCTCCTTTTGATTTTTTTCAACTATTTACACATTTTATATATTCATATTCATATTGTGTATTTATATTGTATCTTGCCTTCCTAGCTCAGGAGCAATACGAAAATTGCCAGTGGGCCAGATTTGACCCCCAGGCCCTCATTTGTTTTCTAGACTGTTGTAGTTTTCTAACTGGTCTTTCTACTCTGATTTCCATTCAAGAGCTTCAGTGGTCACCTAAAAACATACATTGGATCACTTCACTCATCTACTTAACGCCTGACCAAACTGTAACACCTTCTCCCGTCCAGCTTCATATGCACACTTCTCTCTGGACGAGTTGCCCAGAATTTCCCTCTGCCGGGATCTCTCCACGAGTACCTGTAACGGGAGCCAGAAGAGCCGTGTGGCTTTGCTGGAGGCTGTTCCCGGCCCTCAGCACCAGTGCAGTGAGGAGGGTGGTGTCGTTAGGTGTGGGGGTCCTTCCAGCTCGAGGGTGGGTCTCTTCTAGGTCTTTCCGAGTCTCAGCGCCGAAAGTCTGTCCCAGAGCCCTCAGTCTTGGGCAAACCAGAACGGTGGGTCGCCCTCCCCTTTGAGTCTCAGAGGTGGCCCTCAGAGAGTCACTCACAGTCAGTCCTGGTGTGACCCCCCCCAGGTGGCTGCCGGAGCACCAGAGGAGGCCCGGGAACACGGCCTGGGTCTGCCAAGCCCAGGAAGGTTGGCAAAACCCCTCAGCACCCTGGCACCGCCTACCACCTTCCCGATTAGGTAATTATTAATGAACAGATCCATGGGTGCCGTGTGGAGTCTCCGCACAGGGAAACCTCACTGAAAGTTGGCCCATCCCCTCCCAAGAGAACCCCCTTTCCCTCCGGGGAGGGGGGAACCCAACAGAATTTATCGCTTGCTGTTTGCATCATGCACCAAGGTTTGCGTGGCCCGTGCTGAGGCCCAGCGGACCCCTAGGTGGGTGTGGTGTTCACTGTGCCCCTCGTTGGCCGTGTGAACTTGAGCACATCTGTTCCCTTCTCTGGGTTTGTCATGTCCCCCCACATCGCATCCCCCACCACCTCCTGCAAAATGGAGAAGTAGGCCAGACCAAGGGCAGCAGACCCAGGGCCTCACGAACTTGGTAAGGCCGCTTTCAGGGTGATGTAATGGGGAATGGTGGAGAGTTAGCTCTCTGCAGCCATCAAAATCAATCCAGGGGGCTGGGTCCTGCCCCGGCTCCCCAGTATACAGTCCTGGACTATGCGATGGCTGAGCAGACTTCCGGCTTTAAAGCTACACGGCTCTGTGATGGCGTCTTCCGAGATGCCACATGCTGGGCTTCAAGGAGAGTGCCGCCCAGGGGCCAGGGTGGCATGGGGCGGGGAGCAAACCCCTCCTTGGGCAGGGATCCAACTGCACATTTTCCTTTTTAATTATGGATCTTGAAGCTGCTTTATCTCCAGTAAGCAGTGGGCTTCAGCATCCTTGGACCATCCTGGGCAGTTGAATATGTAAAAGGTACATGACTGTTTCTTAAGTCCACTGGGGAAGGAAGCAATATGGCCACTGATATTCTGAATGCAATGCCCTTGACATACAGCTGTTTCTTAAGCCCACTGGGGAAGGAAGCAATAGGACCATCAGCACCCTGAATGAGGTGCCCTTGACATTCAGGCTTCCTTCAGTAAGCGTTTCTGAATGTGTCCAGGTACTTGGGGCTTTAACTTGAGTGGAATATATACCGTTGAACAGCAAGATTGGGCAAGGAGCCCTGATCCGGGCAGGGCACAGATTGGTAGAGTAGATACAAGCACAGGCTTAGACCCAGCTGCCCAGAGGTTCAGGGGCATGTCCAAGTTCACACGACAGAAATGCATCCACACCAGGGCAACAGAGGAACTTACTGCGCCGACAGGAGTTCGAACTATTACTTCACTTGCTTCCCCCTCTCTCACGACGCACACACCCTGACCCCCCCACCCCCCAAGGATGATCCCTGTCCCATTTTACAGATAAGAAAACGGAAGCTCAGGGAAGTTGCTCGCTCAGATTCCAGAGTTAGACTGAAGCCCGCGTTCTTTCTCTGTAGGACAAACCTGCTGCTCTTCTAGAATTCCGCTCCGGTTTTGCTCTCCGCTGCAACCCACGTGCCAGAACACGTGTGCACACAGGAGGTGCTCCATCCATGCTCACGGGGTACATAAACGAAGGAAAGATGATTAGGGGCTCACGAGTGTGAAAATAAATCATTCCCGTTTCGGAGTCAACAGGTTGGGTTTTGCATCCTTAGCCTGGTGTCCGGGGTGAGTTAGAGCCCGATGCTGTGGATCCCAGGGGTCAGTGTGTGTGGTTACGGCTGAGGGACAGGTGGCCTGACCCCGGTGTGAGCACACGGAGGCTGCCCTTTGGTTCCTGGACCCTGCCCCTGCCCCTGGCTTTGAAGTTAGGCAGGTGCCGCCGCGGAGCGGGTTAACCCCGGGCAGGTCCCTCCACCTCCCTGAAGCCCGCCGCCCTCTCCTGTCAAAGGAGGAGCCATGGCTGATTGGAAAGGTAGGTGTGAGGGGTCCCAGCGTCCCCGACGTGCTGCGCTCCAGTCTGGCTCGGTGGAGTTTCCTTCTTCCCTTCCTGCTTCCTGCAGGGGTGAGGATAGCAGGGGGTGCAGGGCTCCTTCCGGCCCCCCACCGGCTGACTTACTTCCTTTGCTTCCCATCTGTCAGCTGAGGGCAATCCGCATTCCAGATGTCACCGTTGTCATGAGAAGTCCGTAAGTTCATGTCTGCAAAGTGCTCAGAGTAAGTTCTGGCAACAGTAAGTGCCACCCAAGGGGGTTATTCTGTGGTATTACTCCAGATGGTGTGCACTCTATTCATTTATCCCTAAATGTGAAGATACGGCTAAATCAGTCTTTTAAAAAATATATTAAAATTTTTTTGATCTTTTATTTTTATTAATGTTTTTATTTATTTATTTATTTATTTATTATAATAGTTTATTGTCAAGTTGGTTTCCATATAACACCCAGTGCTCTTTCCCACAAGTGCCCTCCTCCATGAACTCCCCCCCTTCCCCCCTCCCTTTTCAGCCCTCAGTTTGCTCTCAGCATTCAAAGTCTCTCATGATTTGCCTCCCTCCCTCTCCCCAACTCCTGCCCTGCCTTCCTATTCCCACAGGTTTCTCTTGTTAGACCTGAGTGACAACATATGGTATCTGTCCTTCTCCACCTGACTTATTTTGCTTAGCATGACTCCCTTTAGGTCCATCCATTTTGCTACAAATGGCCAGATTTCATTCTTTCTCATTGCCATGTAGTATATATATCTATATCTATATCTATCTATCTATCTATCTATCTATCTATATATATATACGACATTTATTTTTGAGAGAGAGACAGAGTGTGAGAGGAGGAGGGGCAGAGAGATGGAGACGCAGAATCCGAAGCAGGCTCCAGGCTCTCAGCTGTCAGCACAGAGCTGGAGGCGGGGCTCGAACCCATGAACTACAAGATCATGACCTGAGCTGAAGTTGGAAGCTTAACCAACTGAGCCACTCAGGCACCCCAGCTAAATCAGTCTTTTTAAGCATTTTTTTGCATTGTGGTCCTGACAGAGTATCTCAAGAAAGTCTTGGACTTCCCTTAAAATATGCACACACTTCCAAATTTTATAATTTAGGGAGTTTCTTGAATCACTCATAGTCTTTGTGGCCCCTGTGTGTCAGGAAAGCCATTTTCTCCCACAGAAAGCATCCTGCATAATGGAAAGATGGAAAGGACCTCAACTCCTTAAAGGAGTAACACCCCCCCACCCCCAGGGCACGGAGGATGGGGACCGCAGGCCAGCAGCTCCGGTGGTAGGCTGGCCTCGGCCACAAACTCAGAGCTCACTCCCACCCAGTATCTGGCTGCTTGTTGTCCTCAGGCCTCTGGGTGGCCTTCCAGAGTGTGGAAACCTTGCACGTTATACCCTGCAATGCCAGGAGTTTCTCATTACTCACCTGTGTGGTTCAAGAGAGCAATAGATCACATCACAGTCAGATTTGAATGTCTGCAGCGGAACAGGACTGGCTTAGAGAAGATGTCTCACGGAAGTGTATGAATGAATGAATGAGTGAGTGAATGAATGATTGAAGGGACACCAGAGGCTCTGCTCAGGGCTTGGGCAGTGGTGTGCTCCTGAAAACACAGTGCTCTCAGCAAGCACCTGCTTATATGACAGAGGAAAACCTCTCTGACCTGGAAGTCCAAGAAGCACAGGGCTTGCCCATTTCTCTCCAACCCCCCAGAAATGCTAGTGGACACAACCCAGCTCCCCATGGGGCACTGCAGGGGCAGGGGTGAGGCCATCGAGGGGAAGCTGCTTTCCCAGCATGCGAGCAGCAGCCTGAGCTGGGTGCAATCATGAGCCTCACTCCCTTGGGCCCTCCCTCTGTCAGTTTACAGCTCGAGACCCCGTCTGCTGCGGGTGTCCTGGTCCCTGTCCAGCACAGGCGTGGACAGCGTGAGCTGTCCTTCCTCCTAACCACTTCCAAGCCCTTTCACGTTCTCTGGGCTCCAGGAGGAGCCAGGATACTGCCCTTCAAAAGGCCACCATTGTTTTAAGTTCATTGTCAATGTAACAACGGAGGCTATGAAAACTCTGGGAACGTACACAGTCTAAAGAAGAAAATAAAATCATCAGTAAACCCGCCATCCAGCTACAGCTAGATTAAATGTATTTACTTCCAGTCTTTTTTTTTTAAAATGGGCACATGCGTATACAAAATATCGACAGTGAGGCCCTTCCGGTCTTGGTTTTGAGGGAAGCACGAAGACAATAAACGTTACAGTCCACAGGACCCCCCCCATGCAAAAATTCCACAGAAGGTGGTTGAGAACTGCTCTCTTGACTCTTAAACGCTTTACTGGCAGGAAGGAGGATCTAGAATGGGGAGAAGGTGGAGATAGGAATTACAAAGAGAAGGGAGGGGCGGGGGACAGGAGGTTGAGACCCAGTCAAGAATGATGGGCTCACGGCCCCAGGCCAGCTCGGTTACACTCCGGTGAGGGCCCCGCTCCTGGTTCACAGCAGCGCCCTCACACGGTGAAGGGCACGGGGTCTCTCTGGAGCCTCACATTTGACCACAGGAATCCCATTCATAAGGGCTCCGCCCTCCCGACCTAATCACCTCCCAAAGGTCTCACCTCCTGACACCATCATCTGTGGGGGCTAAGATTTCAACCTGTGAATTTGGGGGCGGGTCCCAAACATTCAGACCACAGAAAGGGCCTTTAAGGGGGGCACTTATAAAACACAACGCGTACCCCTATGGCTTGGGGGACCCAGTGGACTGATATCTGCTGCTTGTCTGAAACATCTGGAAGGTGCAGGCGGCTGCTCAGACTTCCTAGGGACTCACTGAATTTATTTCCCTGTCCCTCTCTGACCCACCCCCTCTGCCTGGTTTTTAGATATAGGGGTACGCATGCCTCTGCGTTACACATTGTAGGGTAACAAACCACCCATGTTCAATGCAAAGCCCAACGCAGGGCTCGATCTCATGACCCTGAGATCATGACCTGAGCTGATGTCAAAAGTCAGATGCTTAACTGACTGAGCCACCCAGGAGCCCCCAGAGCCTCTACTGTAGCCTCTAACTATGAGAAACGGGGCGCGTTAACCTCAGCATAGTGGCCAGTCACCCAGCGCCCACAACACCCCCCACTTTCCCTTCCAAAGGAAAAGTCTTTAACCCAGTCTTTAAGTGGGTAACGCTGGGGATTGAGAGCCTCTGAGGACGAGACTGTGTGTGGCCCTGGCCCTGCTAATTCCCAAAGCCACACTCAAGGTCACAGGCTGGAGACCGCACAGGCTGCTGGGAAACTGAAAGATTCACTGCTTTTGGCCAAGCCCAATATGTGGACTGGGGTCCCCCATAAGCGGGTACTTGTTAAAAGCGAAGAACTACAGGCTTTCCCTCAAGTTTCCTGAATCAGGGTCCTGGGGCGGCATAGGGTGGGTGGGAGAATTGCATTTTAATGAGCTCCCCGGAGAAGTCTAGAAAAATCACTCACCTCCTGGAAGCAAAGGCTTTGAGAGGCCTAGCTCCTGCAGTTTAACATTTGACCACAAGAGGGTGCGCCACCACTTCTTAATCGCACAGGCGTCTCCAAGGTCAGGCATTCCTATAACCCTTAACGGAAGGATTTGGGTGTAAAAGGGGAGGTTTGTGTTTAAGAAGGTACACCTGGTCCTCTGCTATTATGAAAAAGCACTAAAGCTAGCTCATCTAGCCAAACACCGCCTCTTGCAGAAAGAGAAGGAACCCTGTTCCAGCCCAGGCTGGCCAGGACAGAGCCCATCCCGCCTCTGGTTCTCAACAACCCCCTTCTCTAGGGTTTTCCCCAACACCCTGGACAGTCCTCGGTGCCTCTGCCCCTCAGGCTGAGACAGACGGCATCACTGAGCAAAAGGCAACAGGTCCCTCTCCTGGAAGTGGAGAAACCAGGATCGAGGAGCTGTAGTGCTCTTCTGGCTGGAGCAGAACTTAGAAAGGCCGTCCCCCCCAACAACCGCCATGGCTGATTCTCGGGGTCGTCCTCCCGTGGTCTGGCTGCCGCACAGTATGGTGGACTCCATGTGGGTCTCTGACAGCCTTGCAGTCCTTCCAGTAAGTCTGTTTGTTTATGGAATCCAAAGCGTCCCAAGTCTCTTGGCAGCCCAAAGGAATATAACTAGTGCAGTTATTAACACGTTTTATAAAGAGATGATATTCTTTTAAGTTGGGCTCATGTTCTCTGTCAGTTTTGTCCTTTGGGTGGGTTTGTTCAGTGAGCCCATCCTTTACTGCTTAGCCATCATCTAGCTCATGCTGCACCATGAGAATCATCATGATCGTCAAGGCGGGAGTGTGGGGTGAGGCCCTACCCCCTGTGCGTGGAGCATAGCAACCTGGGTTCTTCAGGCAGCGCCTGCAACGGGGTCAGTCCCTCTGGTGAATTCAACATGGCGTCAACGTCTTTCCTGGTGCTCCCATCCGGAAATGGAGGCCACTTCTCTTCCTCTTCCAGAGTCTGGGCTTCCCTTGTGACCTGTCTTAATAGGGAGGCCAAAGTGGTGCGAAAGTGGTTCTGTGTAAACTCCCGAGGGTGAGACGCGAGACTGGCAGCTTTCACGTGCTGGGACGTTCCTTCTTGGAAACCAGCTGCCGTGGGAGACTCCCTGGGACCGCCATGTTGTGAGGAAGCCCAAGCCAACCAGTGGAGACAGAGGTCGTAGGACGGAGGCACCAGACTTGCAGATAAACCTTCCGGCCCAGCCCAGATACCAGGCCCAGATACCAGGCCCAGGTCAGAGGGCATCTGAGCGAATGACCCGGCCAGCGCCACATAGAACAGAAGACCCCCCCTGGCTGACCACTGCCCGAATTCCTAACCCACTGAATCCTGAGCAGATCAAGTGGCTGTTGTTTCCAGCCACTGAGGTTTGGGGTGGTTTGTTGGGTAGACAGTGGATGTTCCAAACAGGCCCAGACTTGGGAGTTTTCTTTTACTATTGATTATTATTATTTTTTAAAGTTTATTTACTTATTTTGAGAGAGAGAGACAGAGTGAGTAGCGGAAGGTCAGAGATAGAGGCAGAGAGAGAATCCTAAGCAGGCTCCACACTGTCAGCACAGAGCTCAATGTGGGACTCAGACTCACAAACCGTGAAATCATGACCTGAGCGGAAACCAAATGTCGGATGTTTAATCTACTGAACCACCAGGTGCCCCAGACCGAAAGGTTTTTAAATGTCTGTCTTTTTCTCTTTTTCTTTTTGGAAACTCCAAAGCGCAGCTCACCTGATAGGCACTAAGCAGCACCGCCGCACCTGGACAGGTGGCGTTCTCCTGGTGGGAAGGGGGTGTCCGGAGACAAAGCGCGAGCCGGCTCACCTGCTCGCCAGCACTTCGGGGAGCACATGCGACATGTGCACAGTGCAAGGCTCTGGGAACCGAGCGTCAAGCAGGACAATGTCCTCACCCTCTTGGGACCTCCATTCTGGCCAGGGTGATACAGGAAACAAATAACAGGATTTCATATCGAGATCAATGCCAGAATTGAACGAGGGAAGGGGGATAAAGACTGGGCGAGGGCTGGTCTCGGAAGCCGGCTCTGAGGAGGTAGCATTTGGGCCGAGACTTGCCTCAAAGACAAGGACAAGTGCACAGACAAGTGTTGCTGAGCCATCGAGGCCGAGGGAAGGGCGCCTGTTGCCCAAGACATGGAGGCATCAGTGACCGGGCATCCCCGCTGTGCCAGGGAGCCCAGGCTCACAGCGCCCGTTGCCACAGAAACCTTCCCGAAAGGACAGTGACGTCCCCCTGCCTCACTCACCCTACAAACCCAGGAGAGGGAGACAGGGCAGGGAGAGAACCAACGAGGCATGTGGGTGGAAGACCCAGCGTCGGCGACACAGACGGTTGGCTGATAATTAACCCTGAGCCAGTGCAAATGACCGGTTTCAGCACAGGGATGGCTGGGCTGGACGTTATGGGCTCTGATCTGATACACGCTGATGACCTGGGAAATTGTAGGAGCCGCTGATAATCCGCTGATAACAGGAATTTAAGCCCAGAGGTGTGGACGCGGCTCCCTCTGCTCAGCATGGGGATGAGCAGGAGCTGGGCATGGCGGTCAGGAAGCCTGGATTCCAGCTGCACCTTCGCCAGTGATTGTGGAGTGGCCTTCGGTGAGTCACTCTCTCGCTCCGGGCCTCAGTTTCCCCATCTGTAAGTCAGGGTGGTTGGACCAGTAGGAGGTTGCACACTGGACCTTCTCTGGGACCCGGCTGTTCACACGACAATGAGGCAAGCCACGGGAGGACCCTCGAGGACCGAGGGGTCCCACTGTGCTCACTCATGGATGACGTCAGTACTCGGGGACGGCCTCAGATCCTCAGTGTCTGTTGAAGGTTCGCCTGAACCCATGTACCCGATCTAATGACGACTCCCACAGACCTTCTGGGCATTCCTGGGAAGTTGGAAACCTGGATTTCTTTTTTTTTTTTTAATTTATTTATTTTGAGAGAGAGAGTGCAAGCAGGGGAGGGAGACAGAGGATCCGAAACAGGCTCTGTGCTGACAACAGAGACCCTGATGCAGGGCTTGAACTCACCAACCATGGGATCATGACCCAAGCCGACGTCCAACGCTTAACCAACTGAACCACCTGGGTGCCCCTGGGTTTCTTTTTTAATGTGAACGAACCTAATTTTTTAAATGTGTGCCCTTCTTCAAGAGAGTTTTTAAAATCTGTACGTGCCAAACAGTACAAGTTTCAGCCTGTTTGCTGAGGGTTTGTGGTGACCTTGATCTTCAAGGCTTTTTCCGTTCTGCATTCTTGGGAGGGAAAAAAAAATGTTTATGACTCAACAGGTCCCATAAAGTATTTGAGGCAGGTGTAGGGGACCCGTCCAGATTTCAACGTAAAGGAAAAAATTAAAAAATCAGACTCACGGTCAAGAAAAATAGGGGCACTTGGGTGCCTCAGTCGGTTAAGAGTCCAACTTCAGCTCAGGGCATGATCGCACGGTTTGTGAGTTCGAGCCCGACATCAGGCTCTGTGCTGACAGCTCAGAGCCTGGAGCCTGTCTTCAGATTCTGTGTCTCCCTCTCTCTCTGATCCTCCCCTGCTCATGCTTTATCTCTCTGTCTCTCAATGATAAATAATAAATGTTAAAAAAATTTTGAATATATAAATATAAATTAAGACAGGATTCTTGACAAAGCAATGATAAAAAAATAAAAAAGAAAGAAAGAAAAAGAAAAAGAAACCTGAAGGCTTCCCCTGCCTGACTCCATGACAGTATAAAGGCCCAGCGAACGGACAACAGATTAAGGGCGTGTTTACAAGCTAGAAGGTGTCACAGGGCCATGTGCCTCTAAACTGCTGGGAGGCCACAGTCACAAGGGTCAGGTTCTCTTACCTATTTCCTGCCGCTTGTATGGCCAAGGACGCGGCCTTGACCCTGATGGGACTTCCGCCTCCTGCACAGCGGTGGCTCCAGCGGCCGCACATGCGCCCGGCCCTGCTTCCCAAGATGCAGCGGGGAAGGACGGTCAGGATGCGCAGAGCTGATTGCTGGGGGTAGAGGGGGCTCCCTGGGGGTAGACCCCGTGCCTGGGGGCCAGAGGCTTAAAGGGCGGCCTGTCTCCGTCAGGGCTGACTGGGAGGGGACGAGGGGGCTGTGTGTTCAGGCCTGTCTCAGGTTGGGGGACAAACAGGAAAGGGTCTCGGGATCGCTCTGTGTGCACCCAGCATGGAGTGCCCTGGTTCTCCATCTGGGGTGAGTGCGCCCCCTAGGGGACACTGGGCACTGTCTTTGAGACCCCTTGGGTTGTCACAGTGGGGGACTGGGCGCTCCTGGCATGTAGTGGAGAGACCAGGGGTGGGAGCGAACACCTTCCGGTGCACGGAAAAGAGCCCATCGCAGAGAACCTCGGTCATGCTGTGGTGGAGGGACCCTGGTTTGTGATGGGTCAACAGGGGTGTAGCCTGCCTGTGGGGTGACATGCTGCCGTGATTATGAAACGGGCTGGGAGCTCTCCGTGATGAAGGTCTGGAGTCCAGCAGGAGTGCTCTGGAAACGTTGGCTGACCTGGACTGAATCGGCCCCTCCGCGCCTAACGTCGGGAGATCCGTGTATTTTGGCCCCGGCTCTGTGCCACCTGCTGGGGGCTGCTTGAGCTCTGATCCTAACTGAGAAAAACTCGGGACTCGGCAGGGAAGCATCCTGGGACCGGCTGGTCCTGTCTCCTAGAGGTGCAGAACTGGATGATCAGAAAATCAGCCTTTTTGCTAATCCTAGGCTAGATACCAGAATACAGAACGGGAAGGCAAAGATTCCACTGGAGAGAATTTTTCTTATAATTCGCAAGTCCTCCGGATCGACTCATGGAAAAGAGAGAAGCAGCAGGATGCAAGCTGAGGGTCACGGGCATCAGTGCCAACGGCCCGCCTGGTTTTGTGGCCTCACCCTCAGGTGCGACGTGTTACATTGTTGCAGGATGGAGAACACGCTGCTCACCAGAATGACTCTTCTAGAGAATTCTGTCCTTGAGGAGGCGACGGTCTCTGGGCTCTCGCTCAGGCCGGCCTGTCCGATTGCGTGGTCTCGGTGGGCGCCCCTTTCCTCGCTCACCCCTCCATCTGTGGTACCTTCGAAGCCAGCGCTCCGATATTCTCTACCTCAGCCTTAGCTTCTGTTCCACCGGGTGCCGTCGCCAGTGCCAGCCCCAGCCTGCTCTCTGCAAAATGGAGCGATAACACTTGCGGGGGACCAACCCACGCACCACAGTCGAAAGGTCCCGAGTGGGGGGTTGGTGCCGGCGAAAATATCTCTAGAAAAGAAGACGAACAAGACAGACAAGACAGACAGCGTGGATGGTGGTTGGTAAAAGCCACGTTTATTAAGATAGCCAGGGTCTTATATACCATGGGTGATGACATCATTTCTTTAAGGATTACATAGTTCAAGGTCCCTGAAGAAAAGACATGCTCCGGGGAAGGTTATTCTTATCAGTAAGTAACAGGTTTAAGTCATTGCAAAAAGAAGAATCCCCTAATAATAGTCTGGTTTTAAACATATGATGAGCCTGAAGAATTCTATGAGGAGATATACATTCCTTAAGGCCCTTCATTAGTTATTCAAGGGTGGGATGCTTGTCCTTAAGCAAATCTTTTGGGAGAGAATTATGTTCACTCTCAACAGCAGACAAAGAGCCAGAAAATAAAGTAAGGGAAGGTCACTGACTGACCCAAGTTGATTTAAAGCCTAAAAGTATATGCCTCTTTGCAAAGCAATGAGAAAATCATAGGATGAGCAGAAGCCACATGTGCGGCCCAAGAGGCCAAATATTGTTTGAGGGTTATTATTGCCTACTGGGCCCCAACAAACACTCCCCTCACAGCTCTGTTGGACGTATTTGGTTTTTTTTTTTTAAGGCTTATTTTGTCTTTGAGAGAGAGAGAGAGCAGGGGAGGTGGAGAGCGAGGGAGACACCAAATCAGAAGCAGGCTCCAGGCTCTGAGCTGTCAGCACAGAGCCCGACGTGGGGCTCGAACTCAAGAACCGTGAGATCATGGTCTCAGCCGAAGTTGGATGCTTAACCGACTGAGCCACCCAGGGGCCCCTGTTGGACGTATTTCTTGAGATAAGGGGTGGGAAGGTGGCTTCTAAATTTCAAAGAGCCAAACACCTGCCCGGACTCATCTGTGAACTGAACAGCAAATTAGACGCCGTCACATTCTCCAGGGGACAAGCGTGATGGAGAGGCTTTTGTTGCTTGTTTTGTCTTTGTTCCTTCATCCCCCGCTTCCCCCAGGCCCTGAGGCTGATAAACCTCTGGAACTTTCAGCCTCAGCCCTCCACTGCCTCCCCTTGTGTCTGTCACTTTCTACCAGATGAAGGCGGTCTTGGCTGGATTAGCTTTTCTGGGGAGGCGACTGCAACAAAGGTTGTCCTAGTTTTCCGAGCTTCTGAGCTTCCGTCTAAAGTCCTTCACTGGGTCTGCACGTCCTCACTCCGGCTGATCTGCACCTTTGCCGCCCCCTCCTGGAGCGCCTGTGCACCTGACCCGCCGAGCTGGCAGGGGTTTCCCACTGGGGGTACTTTTCACCTCCTTTTGATCCAGAGACAGGACCCTTAGCCGCACCACATTCCCGGAGGCATGCTAAGCCTTCTGATTCCAGCTCTTTGGGGAAACTGAGGCGCAGAGAGGTTTGTGAGGATTCACGAGCGAGGCAGGAACAGAGCCCGTTCCCTCATGCTTGCTCTCGCTCGCTCTCTCTCGCTCTCTCTCTGTCTCTCTCTCTGCCGGGGGTTTCTGGGACCACATTGTGATCCTGTGCCAGGACAGGCTGAGATAACAGAGTTGGGGAAGGAAGCAGGTGCAGGAGAGAAGGGGGCATGTGGGAGGCTCATCAAAGACCCGGAGAGTGGGTGAACGCCCGGCAGGAGAGAGCCGAGGAGGCTGCCAGGGGCACTGGGCAGGTCCTTCCGGGGAGCAGGTATCAGAACAGCCAGCGTCTGGGTCCAGCCCAGGCTTCTGGACGAGGCACGGTCTTGAGAGCCCGCGGATGATGACAGTCTAAATCCCTCGGCCGCCTGAGCTCCAGGTCCTCATTTATAAGTGGGGACACCTCCCCCAAAAGGCTATTGGGAGTAGCTTCAATCATGTACATAACCTGCCGGCACACAGTAGGCGCTCCATTAATGTTACTCTCCTTGTGCTATCCCCAAGAGTTTATTAAAAGAAGAATAGAATCCAGAACGAGGGAATTGAAGGCTCCCATCTTCTGCTTGTTCCCGACCTGGCCTGGAGCCAAGGTTCCCGTAACACGTGTCCCTCCTGCAGGCACGGACAGGGGACCAGGGCTGGAGAATGCAGCCAGTCGCGCCGTGGGCTCGTAGGACTGTGTCCTGAAGCCTGGGTAAGGAGAAGGTGGCACTGACATCGGACAAGAGATGATACAGGCACGTGCTGGGGTGCATCATGGGAGGTCCGAAGGCCCATCAGCCATGCACTTGGCTAATACTCACCAAGGGCATCTATGTGCCGGCAGCATTCAGGGCTCTGGGACATGACGCCAGGCACAGACCTCTTCCCTAAGGAGTTCACAGACTTCCCAATGTCTTGGAAGGAGTGGGCTTTGCCACTCCAGTGCCCAATGGCCTCTTGTTTCACTTACGATGATACCAGAGTCCTAACAATGACCCAGAAGGGCAGAGAATGACCAGGCTTCTACCTACTTTCCCGCTTCACCTCCTACTGCCGCTGCCTTCCCTTCACTTATGTCCCTCCAGCCCTGCTACTCTTCTTTCTGTTCCCCCAGAATGCTAAGCTTAGTCATACCTCAGGGCCTTTGCACGTCTGTCCTATTCCCCTGCCAAAAGACCACTTCCTAGGTGGATCCTTCTTGTCATGTAGGTCTCTGCTTAAATACAATGTCCTCAGGGAGGTCCTTGGTGACACTTCACAGAAAGCTTTGTCCACCTTCTGAGCATGGTCACTCACCATTTAGTCCCCCCAAGGCAATGACCCCTCCCTGGAATCATTGTCCCCATTTGTCTGTTTGCTGTCCGTCTTGCCCCACTAGACTGTAGTCCTCATGAGAGCTGATGCCCACCTATGCAGTACGGGGGTGTCTGGAGCAAAGGGTGCAAGATGATCCCTGGGTGGGGGGGGCAGGAAGAAAATGCTAGAAGTTTGTTTCACTTTTATTGTTTTTTTTAATGTTTTTTATTTATTTTTGAGAGACAGAAAGAGACAGCGTGAGCAGGGGAGAGGCAGAGAGAGAGGGAGACACAGAACCTAAAGCAGGCTCCAGGCTCTGAGCTGTCAGCACAGAGCCTGACGCGGGGCTCGAACCCACGAACTGTGAGATCATGACCTGAGCCGAAGTCAGACGCTTAACCGACTGAGCCACCCAGGCGCCCCTGTTATTGTTTTAATTAAAAAAACAACAGCTATGTTCTACTAGTCCGTAACAGATGGGTTGGTATTGATGCCTTCAGCCAGTCACGCCGCCCAAGCCCACGCCACGTGCAGAACCCACGGGATGTTGAAGAAAAGGGTGCCTCGCAGCATGGGGGGGGGCAGTATTGTCCTCAGTCCTTGGTTCAACTTCAGACCAAAGGCTTGTCTTACAGTGTCTGGTGCCTGGCTGAGCGTCTTCAGGTAATATACAGAATCTATTGCCCAGGGGGTAACTGGTAATGAACGGGTAACCCACTTAAAGAGATTAAAGCTGTGGATTATGCAGAGAGAACTGTACAAACAGAAAACGGCAGAACCAACATGCCTTGTACGAGAGGTGGCCGTGTATAGTTGTACAGGTTGTGAACTGCACAGAGGCACCCAGGCAGGGGGGAGTGGGGCCTGAAATCCCATCTCTACCCCTCTGGCCAGCCCTTCCTGCCACATGTAGGACTGCTTCCGCCTGCATGGAACCCCTTCCCTGCATTCGCACAGAGGCTGCCCATCCCCCGAGTGCTGGCCCCCATCGGCCCAGCTGGGAGGGACTCTGGCAGTGAAGCCACATCCCATAAGCAATTGACCAACATGCTCAAGAGGTCACAAAGACTGTCTGAAGCACACGTTGACACCCACGATCAGTAACTAACTACTGCAGGCCTTTCCTGGAGACCCCACCCAGTGCCTCCCCTCTTGGAGGAATACCCGTGTGCCCAGTGAAAAAGCTACATGTCTCCCTCTCTTTGCCACTACGGTTGAGCATTGGGGCAGAAATCTAGCCAACGAGAAATAGTGAGACCTCTTCTAAGGATTTTTGGAGAACTCCCTTTTCTAACAATGGCAGTACCCCTCCTCCTTATGGCTTCCTCCTTCCTTTCTGGAATGCAGACGCGCTGGCCAGTGATGTGGCAGCTGCGTTGTCACCATGAGGGAAAGGGCAAGACTGTGGTAGAGATCCATCCCGACACTGCTGAGCTGCTGAGCCAGTGCCAGGATCGGTCATCTTTCTGTTAGATGGGAAAAAGCAACCCTCTAATCTGTTCCAGCAGGGTTGTTTTGGATCAGGTATTATGTTACTTGCAGCTGAACACCGTTCTGGCAAATTTGGTAAATATCGTTCCTTGAAATGTTAGCTTTAAGAGTGCGGAATGCAGGGCGCCTGGGTGGCTCAGTCGGTTAAGCATCCAACTTCGACTCAGGTCGTGATCTCACAGTTCGTGGGTTTGAGCCCCGCATCAGGTTCTGTGCTGACTGCTCAGAGTCTGGAGCCTGCTTTGGATTCTGTGTCTTCCTCTCTCTCTGCCCCTCCCCTGCTCATGATCTGTCTCTGTCTCGCAAAAATAAATAAATGTTAAAAAAAATTTTTAAAAAAGAGTGCAGAATGATCCCAGTTTAAGAACGAAGACCAATCTCTGTAAATTTCTCCAGCAGTGCCTAAGATCATGTATCACTCAATCTGGAACATTACAAGACGGTATTAATTTCAGTAACACATTTGAGAAATCTCCCTAAATGCTTTGTATTAAGGTGTAATATACATACAGCCACAAGCAAATACGGCGAGCGTGTGGCTCAGTAATTACTCACAAAATGAACACATCCGAATGGTCAGGACCCAGATCAGGAAAAAGAATGTGATTATCTTTCTGGGAGAAGCCTCTTTTTATCTTTCTTTCTTTCTTTTTTTTTTTTTATTTTTAAATGTTAATTTATTTATTTTTAAGAGAGACAGAGCACAAGCAGAGGAGGGGCAAAGAGAGAGGGAGACACAGAATCCAAACAGGCTCCAGGCTCTGAGCTGTCAGTACAGAGCCCGACTAGGGGCTCAAACCCACGAACTGTGAGATCATGACCTGAACTGAGGTTGGACACTTAACAGGAATGGGCCCCTGATCTGCATACTTTATTTTTTTT
>PISW01014449.1:0-21017 GCA_004023785.1 Mungos mungo | reverse complement strand
CCCCCCCCCCCGCCGCCCAGGTATCTTCTCTGGGCTTCACCCCCACCCGACCGCCTGTGTAACAGCTGCTCCTGGGTTTCTTAAAGGCTCTTCAAATTCTCTTTGCAGGTGGCCTCCCTTAAATGGCTGCCACCGCTCATTGACCTGATAGATGTGACCATGCGGACTCGGTCTCGGTCTGCCTGTCTGTCCCCATCGCCCACCACAGACCTCCTTTCTCTGGATGCCCCAGCCACTTTGGGCTCTTCGTTTCCTGGGGCGTGCGGTGCTCCCCATGACCACAGGGCCTTTGCACAGGCTGCCCTCGCGGGGCTGCTTTTCCATCCTCTCAGTTTCTTCTGTGTGAGTCTCGTTCCTCCTCAGGTCTCGGCTCAGACCTGGTTTCTGGTGGTTTCTGGTAGACCCTCCCGAGCTTCCCGGTTTGGGCCAGATTCCCTTGTCAGCTGCCTCTTATAACCGGAATCCTGCCGCCGTCCACAGTCCGGCACTGTCCGGCCCGCGCTGGGGACGGTGCGCGCCGCCATGCGTGTTCTTGCTCCTGGTGGGGCCCGCCCGGCCGCCCCGGTGCTGAGCACACGTCGGGCGGACTGGGCGGTTGAGCCGGAGGGACCAGTGAGCCGGAGGTCAGTGGCAAGCACTCACGCGCCCCGTGAGTGCCTGCCGGCGGCTGGCTCTGCGCAGCCTGCGGAGGCCCCGGGGCCCGTGAGCTGGGGTTCCGGCAGGAGCGTGGCCGTGGGCTCTGCGTGGAGCTCTGGACCGCGGGACTGGGGGCCGGCCCGTCCTCCCGCCTGACGGACTTGAGGTTTTTCTGGAGACGGGGCAAGAGAGGGCCCTGGACGGGCAGGGGTTGAGGGGGCGGCCAAGAGAGCACTCGGGACAGGACAGCATCACCTTGACCGTGACCAGCACACCCAGGGCGCTGGCCTCCCCGTGGACATGGTGACTGAGGGCACTGTGTGGGCCCTGCCCAGCATGCGAGGGCCATCGACTCACACAGCAGGCCGTGCGCGCTTGTCGCGGGTCAGCAGGGGCGTGAGCTGAGGTTCCCTGAGGTTGCAGGATCCAGGGGGTCAGAGGGATACATCGGAACCGCAGGACTGAAGGCGCTGAGGGCTGAGCAGGACGCAAGGAGACTGAGGGCCCCAGGTCAGCAGGGGGATGGCCCGAGTCGGCAGGGACACGGGGACGTGGGACAAGGTGGGGCCTGTGCCTTCGGCAAACTCAGCACGGGTGTCAGCGGGGGGTCCCCACCTCCAGGCTCCGGGTGAGAGGAGGGACCCCACAGGGAGGTGTCGATGTGGCGGGCAGGGGGCTGGCGGTTTGGAGGGGCTGGATAAGGACAAGCAGACGCAGAGGGCATGTGGGGGAGACCCGGGCTGCAGGGTGGAGAGGAAGGGGGGCTCCGTGAAAGGCTGCGGCGAGCTGGCCCCGCCTGGAAGTTCTGCTTCAGGGCGTGGCTAGGTTGGGCTGGGAGGGCAGCGGGGAGCCAGCGAAGGTTCAGAGCCCAGCAGCGCAGGCTAGGATTTGCACTGAGCAAGGTGGGCGTGGCCGTGGCCGTGGGCGTGGCCCTCACACTCCGCCCCTCCACGTCAGCACTCGGGCGGAGCGTGCAGTGGGGCCGTGTCCCCGGGCTGCGCAGCCCGCTTCCTGGGCCCCTGCGGATCCGGTCTAAGCGGGTCGGCTGAAATGGGTCATTCTCCAAACCTTACTTGTTACAAGTTAAAAAAAGAAGCAACGTGAATCGTTCATTAATGCTTCCCCCGTTTTCAAACGTAAAAGTATCGTGAGTGCCCTTGCCCGGCAGGGTCTGGAGAACAGGGGTGCGGGTGGTGAGGGGTCCCCGGCATCGCACGCGCTGCCCGTCGTGGGGAACGGGCACGGACGCGGTGCCCGCGGGGGCGCCTCGGGAAGGCTGAGGCCGTGGGAGGGGCCGGGGACCCGCGGCTGCTCAGGGCCGAGGGGAGGAGAGCGGGCGGGCGTCCTCGTGGGGGGACGTGCCTCTCAGTCACACCACACGGGGCGCACTAAATGCCACTGAGTCACACACTTTAAAAAACAGTGAATGTGATATTGTGTGAATTTCACTCTATTACACACACACACACACACACACACACACACATCCCAGCTACAATCCTGGCTCCTTTAGGGGTCTTGGACACTAAAGAGGTGGGCGGCTGGGGAGGTGTGCGCAGGGATCCTCTGACTGCTGGCTGGCCCTGAGCCACCACAGGGTCCCCTAAGGCTCTGCCTGTCCCCTCCCGCCCCCCAACACTGCCTGTGGAAGCAGAGTCACCCCCAGGGACCAGACCCAACCACCTCCATCTTCGGGGCGGGGCCGCATGGGGGGCACGTGACGCCGGGGTCTGGGTCCTGGGGGCTCTGTGCTCAGGTCCCACCCCCACCCCGCCGGGACAAACCCGCTGTCCCCTCTGCCAGTGACAGAGGGACAGGCCCACGGGGAGCCCCCAGTCAGGGTGGGGATGTGCCACCAGCCTCTCGTGGGGCCTTCAGGGGACTTGTGTCCACAAGTTTCTTCTTGAAACTTAAAAAGAAGAACCTGAACCAGGGAGCACGCCTCCCAGAGGGGGTTTAACACGCGGATGGTGAGGACGGCGGGGCCAGGGCAGCCGGGAGCCCAGCGGGCCTCAGAGCGGGGCCCCTGACCCCCAGCATTGGCACTGAGGGAACTTGATGGAGGTGCGGCAACATGGGGCGCCTGGGGAGGCCTCCGACTTCGGCTCAGGTCATGATCTCACAATTCATGGGTTCGAGCCCCGCGTCGGGCTCTGTGCCGACAGCTCGGAGCCTGGAGCTGCTTCAGATTCTGTGTCTCCTGCTCTCTGCCCCTCTTCTACTCACGCTCTGTCTCTCAAAAATAAATAAAACCTTTTAATATTAAATTCAGCCATGGCGTGAAGGGCAGCCTGTGGAACCGGAGGACGTACCTGCAAGCCGGTGTTGAGGGGTTAACCCCAAACCCCGTGAGGACTCCTGCGGCTCAGCAGCAAGATAGCGGGGGAGACCCGTAAACCACCCGTGTGAAACACGGACCAAGGACCTGAAGAGACATCCTCCGGAGAAGACACACCCCAGCCGGCAGACCCGTGGGAAGGCACTAAACATGGCTCCTCGGCAGGGAAAGCTGGAATCAGACCACGACGAGACGCCACCTCCCCCTGGCAGAGCGGCGGGGCTCCCCGAGTCCCGGGTTCGCAGGTGCTGGCCTGGCCGTGGGGGAGGGGAGCCCCCGGCCATTGGCACGTGTCCCGGCGGCCCCGGAAAACTGGGCACAGAAGGGCCATGTGACCGGCACTCTGGGTCCATATCCGGAGGAAATGAGCGGAGGGTCCCAGAGCAGCTGCCCCCCACGTCCACGGGGGCACGTTTCCCACAACAGCCAAGGCACGGGGACCGCCAAGTGTCGTTCAGCGGGTGAGCGGATAAAGAGGCCACAAAAGGGGCACCTGGGTGGCTCAGTCTGTTGGACATCCGACTCTCGGTTGCATCTTGGGTTGTGGTCCCAGGGTCATGGGATTGAGCCCCACGTTGGGGTCTGTGCTGAGCCTGGAGCCTGCTTGGGATTCTGTGTCTTCCAGTGCCCCTCTCCCCTCACACGTGTGCGCACCTTCTCTCTCCCTCGCTCTCTCTCAAAACAAAACAAAAGATGTCACAGCACGCACGAGATTTCATTCAGCTTTAGAAAAAAGGGAAATCCTGTCATTCACGCCAACAGGGATGGACCTTGGGGGCATTCTGCGAAGAGAAATGAGCCAGACGCAGAAAGACAGACGTTCCGTACTGGCACTTTATCTATGGATCTGGGAGAGTCAAAGTCACAGACACAGAGAGCAGGGCCGTGCTTGCCAGCGGCTGAGGGAGCCAGCAGCCGGGAGGTGCTGGGCGAAGGGGTGACCCCCCCGTCCTGTGAAACGGGCGCGGGTCAGCCCACGGCCGGCGTGCTCGCTGACGCACACGGTCCTGCGAGGTCTACTCGAAGCTCGCGAGGGAGAAGATTCTAAGTGTTCTCGCCACAGAAGAGACGACAGAGAGAAACCGTTAACGGGCGGCGGGTTGGAGATGCAGTGAGCTTGGCTGTGGGGACCGTGTCACCTGTGCACCTGCTTCGACCCTCACCCTGTGCCCTTGAACATGCCTCATTTTCACTTCTCAGTTACGCCACGGTAAAGCTGAAAAATGGGACTGATGCGCTAAAAAAATTACGAGAAAATGTTTGAATCAATTAGATCCCTTTCCTCTCGGGAGAAATGGCGTGTCCTGCCCTATTTATCAGTCTGCTGATTCTCAACGGATTCGTCTCAGTAAAATGCACACTTACAGTGATTATTTGAACTTTGTCCCATTGATATAAGACGATGTTCGTGCCAAGTCGTCGCTACGGGGGGTCTACGCAACACGCTAAGTCTGTTCCCCTGACAATCTCCGTGTCAGCACACAGCGCTCATACTGCATTAAAAATAGCTCGTGAGCGCGATTCAGACCCCGCGTTTTCACGGGCGGGAGGCATTTTCTCACCGTCAGATGCGCGTGTGGGGAAGCGTGGCCGCAGCGGCGGCGGGGGGCGGGGGCGGGTGACAAGCTCGGTCGGCGCCCAGGTGGCCTCAGGCTCGCTGACGCTACCTAGCTGGCCACAGGCACCCTCGCCAGCCGTGATTTTCAGCACGGAAACGAACCTGCAAGAAAACAACCAGGCCAGAAGGAGACCATGAAACATACACACGCAGGCAGCAAGGCCCCTTCAGCACTCGGTGAGACTCACCACGTGTCCACTCGAAATCACACTAGGTCAGCGATCTGGGCGTCACTTTGCTGCTCAAAGGGTATCCGCTTGCCCCACGGACACCTCAGACGGCCGTTTCCCAGGGTGCTGGTGCCATGTGCCCTTCCGGACAGTCGGAGGAGTGTGCCATTCTGAAGGTCCAGTCGTCACCTTTGGGGGCTCTGCCCCTGGGGCAAGGACCAAGCCACCGCGGCTCTGTTCCCCCAGCATCTCCGGCCGGGGCCGGAGTCTGGAGAAACCCACAGTTGACGGATGCACCTAAGAAGCTTCTCCAAGTAGGATTTTAGCTGGTCAGCCCCGAGGCCCCTGGGATGGAGGAAGGGAGAAGAAAGCCAAGAGCTTGGCCTTCAGGTACCTTAGACTCTCTGAAAGATGCTCTGTGACAACTCCAGGCCATGGTCAGCATGCACACCTACTGTGTGTCAGCACACATACCTATTGTGTGCCGGCACGGTGCTGACTATCCTGCTCGTATCTGAACTCTTGAACCACAAGGCAAATCAACAAGAAAACCTCAGAGAGAGAGAGGAGAGAGAGAGGGAGAGGGAGAAAGTTTTGAATAATTTTCCCCCTTAAAATGGGAAGAAGAAAGCAGTTACTTGGAACCAGCAACCCTAATCTCAAATGTTTCTCCAACGAGAGTCTCTCAGAGGATGGGCATAATTTATGTAAGCGTGTCTTGCACCTGCTAGCACCAGAGGGTCTGACGGGAAAGGTGCATCATGGGAGTGGCGGCGGCCATCACAACCACCGTTAGAATCAGCAGCGCCATTTCTCAGTGAGCGAGATGGAGATACGTTGGGCAGCAGATCGGGGACAAAAAGGAGTAAGAATAAATTTAAATAAAGGAGCAGGTTTGGAAGCGCTCTGAACCCGGCACACAGCCAACCGTGAATAACAGCAGCACCTTCAAAAGAAGCACATCAGGGGGGCGCCGGGGGCGGGGGGCTCAGTTGGTTGAGCGTCCGACTTTGGCTCAGGTCATGATCTCACGGTTCGAGAGTTTAAGCCCCGCATCGGGCTCCGTGCTGACAGCTCAGAGCCTGGAGCTGCTTCGGATTCTGTGTCTCCCCCCCCACCCCCCACTCTGCATCTCTCTCAACAATAAACATTAAAAACATTTCCTTTTTTTCAAAAGAACCACATCAGAAAGCTCGGAAATCGTAGTGACATTGTTAAGGGACTTTTCTGGAATTGGAACAATAAGGTTGGAAGAAGAGGGCTTGTGGAATCCCTGCTGTGCTGACTCAGCAGCGGCTGATGGGACAAGATGCATCCTTGTAAAATGTTCAGTGTCCCAGAGAATCTTCCAGAAGCTGAGTGTGATGCACTGGTCCCTGCTGGGTCCCCTAGCCTGGCCGGCCAGCCAACAATGTTTGTGGAGAGAAGGCTGAACCCATCGGAAAGGTCTGCAAGAGCAGAAGGTGGCAGACGGGTGTGGAAAAAGAGGGTGTCTGCCCAGGGAAGGCATCACCAGATGCAGAGGCAGGGCGGCCATCTTGGCACATTGCCCACGAGGCGCCCTGCTTCTGAGCTCCAGCTTCCTGGGTGAGCACAGCCACTGAGGAGGGACGGGCAGATGTCAACGTGCCCCGGACAAACCACCAAACCCCAAACTGAACGGAGGCCCCTGAAGAGACGCCGAAGGCCGGACGCCCGGCGCTGGAGTGAAGAGGGGCCCGGAGAGCGTCAAAGGTGCAGAGTTGTCCCCGTGAGCAGCGGCCGGAGGGTTTTGCTACGTGTGAAAGCTGTGTCTACAGAGCGAATTAAGGAAGTGTGATGTGCTGGCGAAGAAAGCCCCCGAACCCGGAAAGACGGCAAGAGGAGAAGAAGGCACCGGAGAAAATCCACAGGAACAACCACAAAGCACGTAACAAGAGGACACTGGATACACAGCTACAGTAAGGACTCTGGACGTGAGCCGACCGCAGGCTCTGGTCGACAGGCATCAGGTGAGGAACGGACAGCAAGACCCACCTCTGCCGACAAGACTCCTCTCAGACGGAGAGGCACCTGCAGGTCGGGGCGCCCGGGCGGCTCAGGCGGTCGAGTGTCCGATTCCGCTCAGGTCACGATCTCACAGTCTGTGGGTTCGAGCCCCACGTCGGGCTCTGTGCTGCCAGCTCAGAGCCTGGAGCTGCTTCGGGTTCTGTGTCTCCCTCTCTCTCTGCCTCTCCCCTGCTGGTGCTCTGTCTCTGTCTCTCTCAAAAGTAAATAGACATCAAAAACAAAGGAAGGGAAAGCATCTATCATGCAGGTGGATGAAAAAAGAAAACCAGGCAGCAGCACTAGTGTGGGACCCAAGAGACTATAAGCAAAGGCTGTGAGAAGAGACGCAGGAGGGCACTACGTAGTAATAAAGGGACAACCCAACGCGTGGCTCAGCACTGTGAACCCGTACCCACCCCGCGCGGCAGCACCAGACGCACAACGCGGGTAGTGGCTCGCAGGAAGGAGCAGACCGGTAGAACCCAGCAGCAGGAGGGACTAACATCAGCGGGTAGCTCATCCACACAGAAAATCACCAAGGACACAGTGGCTTCGAGTGACACACTCGTCCAGATGGACTTGACAGATACATTCAGAACATTCCACCCTCAATCTGCAGAATCCACGTACTTTTCAAGGGCACGTGGAACCTTCTCCGGAACAGATCCCAGATGAGGCCACAACACGAGTCTCAAGGAATTAAAAAAACAAATTGAAGTTAAAAAAAAGTCTGCAAAACGCTCCCACGTCCTGACCAGCGGAGTTACGGATCGTGTCTGCTACCTAAACCGGAGCAAAAACGACACGACACCGAGACGCTGGGGAGATGAAGGGCCAGCGGGGGCGGGACAGAGCCCAGCAGGGACCCAGGAAAGCCGAGGCGGGACCCTGCGCCATGGTGGTGGGGGGGCGGGTGTCCGTGGGAGCAGGGAGGTGGCGGGGAGGGCGGCAGGTGGAAAGCAGCCAGAGCCTCAGGTTTGCTCACTCACCGTCGTGCGTGACCCGGCTGGGGTCACGGCCTTGTCGCTGCTGGGACCAGTCCTTGGAGTCAAGGAGGGGCCTGGGGTCCTGAGGCTCGTGAAGCCACACGCTGGACAGGCCTGGTATTTTCTGTCATGTGTGACAACCACCGTCTACGGAACAAGCAGCAGAGGCCCGTGGCCAGTCCTGACCGCGTTCTGATCAGGATTAACTCCCGCAGGAGGAGCCCGGGCCCGGGGCCGGCGGGGCGGGCGGCCGCAGCTCCGGCTCCCAGGCCGGGCCCTGAGGGCTGGGCGTCCCCCCTCCAGGTGGTGGGGGGACCCGAGGTTCTATCCATTCCCTTCTCTCCTGAGAGCGAGTGCCTGCCAAGCTGTTTTCCAAATGTGAGCATGCTGGGAGGTTTATTTTTTGCAGAAGGTGTAAGACAAATAGGAAATACCATGGTGGAGAACTTGCACGGGGTAATTATTTATGAGCGTATTACCTACCATATGGTCTCCGCACTGGTTCAGAGGGTAATCATTCTCGTAATTACCTGGGTTTAGAAATACCTCCGCGCCGAGAAGTAAACATGCCTCCTACCGAGGGCAGAAACAGTCTCTCCTCTTCCATAATTAGTGAGCTCTCCTTCAGCCACAGCCTGAAATTACTTTTGGTTTCTCAGGGGCTGAGATCCGGCCCCAGGGGAAGGGCCTCATGGCCTTAGATCCCCCTCAAGTGTCCTTTGGGACCGACGAGGGCCACTGTGGTGGGGGGGCTCAGGCACAGACCTGCCTCGGGGCACAGGGTCCCCTCCAGCGCCCACAGCCCAAGCCTCTGGAACCCAGTGTCCCCAAGGCTCCACGGGTAGCGGTGGCCTGTCTGGTCCCTGACTGTCCCTGGCCGCCTTCACCCTGCCAGCCAGTCCCCACTTGCTCCGACCCCCTGGCCAGGGCCGCCTCCCGTGCACATCCGCCCTGTCGCTGCCCTGTCTGGGGGCCCGGCCATGCCTGCCGTCCACAGGGAGAGCCCCCGAAGCCGGTGGGACGAGACGCCGGGAGACCAGGAAGCTGCGTTGAGCCCCATGGAAAACACAGGTTGATTTTAAAGTTCTGATCTTCATTCTCGGGTGATGTGTTTCCTACCTTTGGGGGATACCCTTTTTTTTTAATGGATTGATAGGCGTTTGTGATTTTTAAAAACGGTCATTTCTTGCTCCCTCCCAAGTTGTGTGTTACTTTTCCGAATTAACAGTGTGCGTGGTGAGGGGTGGGGAGAGAGGGAAGCGGCAGGAGCCCAGGTGTGTGTGAGGGGGAGGCTGCCATCAGCCCGGCTTGGGTTTGGGGCCGCACATGCCCACCGTGGAGCCAGTGGCCGGGTCTCAGCCGCGGGGACCCAGCCGCGGGGACTCAGCCGCGGGGTCTCAGCCGCGGGGACCCGGCCGCGGGGACTCAGCCGCGGGGACCCAGCTGCGGGGACTCGGCCCTGGGGTCTCAGCCGCGGGGACCCGGCCGTGGGGACCCGGCTGTGGGGTCTCAGCCGCGGGGTCTCAGCCGCGGGGACCCAGCCTCGGGGACCCGGCCGCGGGGACCCGGCCGTGGGGACGCTGTGTGGCTGCGCAGGCCTCTTGGCCGCTCCGGCACCTCCGTTCCTTCGGCGCCAGAGCCCCTGAAAGGGGGAGATGCGTGTGAGTCTAGCGGGTCTGGCAGGAGTGGGGCCACGTGCTTGTGCACACACGCGTATACACGCGTGCCACATGCGTGTGCTTGTGCGGGCCACGGGAGCAGCGGCCCACGTGACGAGGGCACCGCTCTGTCGCATCTGGGGAGATCTGGGGAGGGACCCTGGATGCCCTGAGAGCTGGGAGGCGGCTGCCTCCCCCTGCCCACATTTCCGAGACTGCAGACAAACATTTCAGGTCTGGGCTCTGATGCTGTCTGGAGTCCGGCCAGGTCTGCGATTTCTCCAGCATTTCCAGAAATGCCGCCCTGCTCTTAGCTGGCAGTTTTATTTTCCAGGAGCGGCTTGTCACGACGTGTGAGTGTGTGCGTTTGTGCTGGATTACCCTCCAGACACGATGCCCCGCTCCGGGCAAGTGCACGTGTTTTCTTGGGTTCTGGGTCCACCTGCTGCGGGCGTCTGCTCAGGGGGACGAGGCCCCGGGGCCCTGCCACCCCCGCTGGGGCCGCAGGGAGCAGGCAGCACGGGACAGCAGGCACCGCCCGCCCCCACGCTCGGACAGGCCTAGCGAGACCCGAGGCTCTGCGGCGGGACCCCGAGCCGGCCCTGCCCAGGAGCCCGACGGCAGGGTTCGGGCTGGGACTCGCACTGGGCGCCTACGGAGTGCTGGCTGCGGCAAGCTTGCATAGGGGATGGTGGCCAGGGCAAGGGACCGAGCGGCTCCGGGACGTCGCCCTGGCGACGGGTGGTCGCTGACCCGTCCGTCCCCGGGATCACAGAGCGGGGCGTCCCCTCTGAGCCCGAGCCCTTGCCCAGCTGCTGTCCACCCGTCCCCTCGCCGCGGACAGAGGCTTCGTCCCACAGCCCCTCTGAGACCCCCGTGAGGCGGGCACGCGTTTGCCTCTGTGGCCCCAGAGGGTCCCGGGCGCGGCCCCTCTCCGTGAGACTCGGACAAACGCACCAGCCACTCAACCTAATGAGATAAGAACACAGATGGCTTAGATTAGGTTTAGGGTTAGGCATAATTAAGGGAGCAGATGGGGAAATTCAAGTTAAAATTCAGTAAAATCTTAATTAAAAGATTATGTGTTTCCACCCTAGGATCTTGGGAAGATGAGCTCAGATTTCATGCCCCCGCCCCTCCCCCAACAACACACAATCCTGAATCTCACATGGTCTGCACCACGTGGATGCCCTGTAGCTCGGGGTCTGAGGTCCAGCACCTCGCCCCCCCCCCAGCCTGGGGAGCTCCGCCCACTCACCGTCCCCGGCCAACAGGTGCACACCATACCCTAAGAAGGTGGAACGTGGGGGTGGGGCACCGAGGAGAAGGGGCCCTGGCTGGAGAGCGCCTGGTGGGTGGGGCAGAGGCAGGGACCTGCCCCCCTCCCCGCCCCCCTCCTCTGGCCCCTGGGCTGCCCCAGACCCTCTCTCATGAGCTCAGACTGCGTTCCTCCCGGGCGTGCGGCGGTGTCTGTCTCCCCACCGTCCCCCTGGGGCATCTGCCCCGTTGGGTTTGGTGGCTGCCCTGGAGCCCTGTCCCCAGAGGCTGGCTCAGAGGTGCCCCTGACCTGCTGAGGCACAGGTGCTTCTGGGAAGCAGGTTTTGTGGGACCCTGCCTTAAGGAGAGGGGTCACCTGTGAAGCTCAAGAGGGATCCTGGTTGGAAGTGGGAGATGGTCCAGCTCTAATTCACCAACTGATGAGTTGTTATTGAGAGCTGTGTAACACATCGCCACACATGGCGTGACTCGAAAGGGCCCCTCTGTTTCTGTGGGTCAGGGTTCCGGGCACAGCTCAGGTGGGTCCTCTGCTCAGGGTCTCGTGAGGCCACAGTGGCGATGTGGGCCGGGGCTGGGGTCTCATCTGAAGGCTCTGCCGGGGACGGGTCTGCCTCCCTGCTCACTTGCTTGTTGGCAGCAGTGTGGACCGTTGGGCACAGACTGCCCCCGGTTCCCTGAGCCCCCGACGAGCCGCAGGCTTCCCGGAAGCACGCAGGGAGCGGCGGTGCTAGCGAGGGGGACGCGCAGTCTTCTGAAAGGTGACCGCGCATCCGCGTCCTTTGTTGTCTGGTCTTTGTTCTAAGCGTCTCGGGACCCGCCCGCACTCAGCGAAGGCGATCCGGGGAGGATGTGGACCCGCAGGTGGGGTCCCCGGGCCGTCTTAGACCCCGCTGACCACATTGTGCATGTGTGTGACTTCTTAATGTTAATGGCATTAAACCTGTATTTGTTATATTTGCAGAAGGTATTTTTTCTTTGCCTTCTTGTTTCATTTACTTTTGAAGTAACAGTGGGGGTTTGTTGTTGTTGTTATGTAGCCAGGTTTTCAGCGTTTCTCCTGGTTATTTCCTTTTTTGGGCTTTGGGGATAGAAAGACTTTTCTGTCACCCAGATCGATCACACAGACCGATACCCACCTAGGTGCTCTCTGCGTCTTGTGTGGTTTCATGGTTTTATTTTTTTTTAATTTTTAATTTATTTTTGAGAGAGAGAGAGACAACATGAGCAGGGGAGGGTCAGAGAGAAAGGGTGACACGGAATCTGAAAACAGGCTCCAGACTCTGGGCTGGCTGTCAGCACAGAGCCTGACGCGGGGCTTGAACCCACTAACTGTGACATCATGACCTGGGCCAAAGCCGGACGCTCAGCCGACTGAGCCACCCAGGCGCCCCTGTGGTTTCATGGTTAGCGTTGAACTCTGCATCTATCTGGATTTGTTTTGTGGTCTCTGGATGGACGGCACTTTTCCCCCAAAGAAGGAAGGCGGCTTCCCCAGCGGCGGGTCTGACCAGCCCGAGCTTTCCTCCCCGATGTCAGTTTCAGGAAGAGCGAGGTTTTGTGCCTGTGGCGGGGGCTTCGATGGTCGATGTCAGACCCCAAGGCTAGTCCTGCTCCCCGAAGGGCCTGCCTAGGGAGGAGGGCAAGACTGACCATGGTGGGGGGGGGGTCTGGGAGGACCACCTCCGAGCGTCTGGAGCGGCCCCTGTGGGCGGGGAGCCCTGTCCCAGGGAGAGCTCAAGGGTGTCCCTGCATGTGGGGGTCAGAGGCACCCGGAAGGTGACAAACAGGCCATCGTGGGAGGAGGCGCCCATGCTGAGTTGGCGGCAGCCCATGTGAGCAGTGTGGTGGGACCCGGGACATTTTCCCGGTGCTCCAAGGACACTGACTGTGTGGTCCACGGGCCCCATGTGGCCCCTGCGTGTGGGGGTCCTCGCCGGGACCTCTCCCGGGAGCAAATGTCTGCGTCAGAAGGCAGCAGTAGGCTCTGCGGGCATCTGCTGGTGTGAGGGACGGGAGGGCGGCCCCAGACCAGGAAGGCCAGGCTGGCCCTCGGCCCTCCGGCTCCAGAGCCTGTGTGTCCTCTGGCCTCCTCGGGGCCCTAAGGAAGGGCCCCACCCGGGGAGGTTTGCAATAACAAATCACCGTCTCCCGGCGCTGGAGGCTGAAGGTCTCCCTTGAGGAGTGGGCAGGGGTGCGGGCAGGGGTGCGGGCAGGGGTGCGCTCCCTCCGAGGCTCCGGGGGAAGATCCATCCGGGGCCCCCGGCAGTCCTGCCCTCTGCCTGCTCTGGTCTCTGTCTCCGCCTTCACGTGGCTTCTCCTCTTCTGTCCCTTGTACGGACACCTGTCGCTGGATTTAGGGCTGGCCTGGGAAACCCACTGTGATTTCATCTTGAGATCCTTCACTGCATCCGCAAATGCAAATAAGGTCACACTCACAGGTTCGAGGGGTTAGGGATTCGTCACATCGTTTTGGGGCCACCGAACCTACTGTATCAAATTATGAGGGTGTCGTTCAGAGATTTTCCTACACCATCTCTCCTCCCTCCCTCCCCTACCCGGAGGGTCTGAACTGAAGGTTGTACATTCAGGGAAGGGAGGAAGAGGGAGAGGGCAAGGAGGGGAGGAGGGGTGGGGGGAAAAATCCAGCTCGGGCCTCCTGCCTCCACACGGCTTCGGCACCGCTGACAAGGTTATCGGGGGCTTGAAGGACACTCCGGTATTTAATGCCTGGTAACTATTCTTTGTCTTTCTAGACTGTTCTCTTCGCCCCTCCTACTCTGAGATTCTGTTTCTTGGCCAGTCTTACTAGTTCATTTTTTTCAGATAAAATTTAGAATTATGTTGTCAAGAGTGTCCCAAAACACACTGGACTTTCAACAGAAATGGCACCAAGCACGCCAGCCACGCCGGGGGGTCCAGGTGCGTCCCCACCCCGAGCCCTGCCCCCCACAGGAGCAAAGACGGGTCCCTTAGTCACTGCGGGCCTGAGCGGGCTCCACAGGATTCCCGTTAGATTCGTCCCTGAACACCGTTTTCCGGGCGCAGGACGCTTGTTTCAGGTTTTCTAACGTTGCTAACATACGGAAGTGCCCGGGGTTTTTCTGAGCTTAGCTTTTCGCTGGCCTAGTTATTCCTTCTGAGACAGTCTCAGCGTATTATCGGAGCGTTTCCGGTCGGTGGAGACCGTGCCCTGTTACTGCGAGGAGGTCCTGGCTTGTCCCAGCGCAGCCCTGCGTCTCATAGGGTTTGATGCTCTTCAAGGGGTTTTGTCGGCATTTGGGTGGCTGTGCTTACGGCGTCTGGATGTAGCCCCCGCTGGTTTGGGGGCTTCCCAGCGGACCCTCAACTCGGTGACGGTGACGCCTGGGTCCCTGAGGGGGCACGGAGGTGTGCTCCCGGTAGGACTGTGGTCGGACCCAGAGTCTTCTGGGGAGGCCCCGGGCGGGGCGCTGGGGAGCCTCGCACACCCGAGGGGGCCTCCTGGCAGGAGCACCCAGCCCCGGAGTCCGTGCCTGTCCTGCCGTTGAGCAGCGGCTTTCTGTGCAGACGAAGCGGGTGTGTTCGCCTCCGTCGCGGCCGGAGAGGGCTCCTGGTCTTCGCTTGCGGTCCCTTGTGGCCCGTTCCACACCCGAGACAGGGGTGTCGGTGGGCGGTGCCCTCTGTCTGCCCCGAACCAGCCTGCCCCCCTGGGGGTGGCTGCGCCTTCCCGGCAGAGACCCCCCCCCACCCCAGCGCGCAGGCGTGGGCTTTCCAGCCCCAGCGCTGCCCCTGGACTTGGGGAGCTGAGCGTCTGTTCTCATCATGCCATTTACTTGAGAGTCAGCAAGGGAAGGGCTTTTAAAAATAGATTTTGTGTTTTAGAGCACTTGCAGGTTTTCAGAAAGCTTGCGCAGAAAGTGGAGAGTTACGGTAGGTCCTCCCCGCCCCCGGCCGCGCGCCCGGGCTGATGAACCGGGATGATGCGCTGTCACTCGCCAGAGTCGATGGTTTACTCCAGGGGTCACTCTGTGCCCGGAAGTTGTGTGGGTTCTGCCAACTCCCGCTCCTGCCCACCTCCTGGACACGCCCCCTGGGGCTCCTGCTCACCCTTCTGTGCCCGCCCTGAACCTGGCAACCCCAGGCTGCCCACTGTCTGTGGTTTCGTTTTGTAGGATGGGAAAACTCATTGTGCGTGTGCACGGGGCGGGCAGCAAACGAGGGGAGGGTGTGGGGTGTCAGGGGACATGGCCCGGGGCGTGCCTGGCCCCTGGGAAGCCCGGAGAGGACAGTGTGCAGGGGGGCCAAGAGTTGCCTGTGACCCAGGAGGGCACCGATGTCCCGGGGAGGGGTTGGGGAAGGTGGTGGGGCCGCTGCACGGCAGGTGTGGGCCGGGAGGGGGAGCGGGTGAGGGCCGCCTTGGTGCTAAGGCCGCGGACCAGGCTTCCTGAGGGACCAGGTCCCCTGGGGCGCAGGGCAGGGCCGCCAGGCTGGTGGCGGCAGGGCGGGGCGAGGTCGGCCGGGGGCGCCCAGCTGGCAGGAAGCAGAGCAGGGCCACTAGCGGGGGCTCTGATGTCGCGTCTCTGTCGCTGATCCCGACCACACCTGGGCAGCACGAGGACCCGGGACACTTCTGCTTTGCGGAAAGTAAGATTTGGTCTCAGTCTGGGGAACCGAGACGGTTTTAAAGATCCAGAACCGAAGCGAGTGACTCCTGTCCCGGACGCTCACCCCTGGATTAAGCCCCCCGAGCGAACGTCTCTTTCCAAAGAATTCTTTCAATTCTTCTGCTTCTGCTGCTGCTTCTTTTTTTTTTTTTTGGTAACATTTTGTGTTTTCATAAAAGCCATATTCCATCAGCGTTACTCTGTAGCGCTCTCTCAGAGCCAGATCTATTTTTTAAAAAGCATTTGGCGCTCTGAAGTGTTACATGTGGCTCAGTGAAAACAGCAATATGCAGAGATTCAAAAGATGTCATTCCACGTTAGGTACAAAACGTGATCGGCCTCACTGATGTACCAACACAGACACGGAATTCAGATGTGGTGTCGTGGGAAGCCAGGGGACCGTCCTCGCACGTCACCTTCCAGGGCGTGAATTCCAGCGTCTTCCAGACTGGTCCCCGACAGGAAGACAGGGAGAGAAACCTCCTGGGCGCCCGCAGGGAGGCCGCCGGGGGTCTGCAGGATTCCCCACCCGGCACCTGGCAGACGGGGCCAGCCAGCCACCCACCCCTGCTTCCTCGGGGATGGCGTGTCCCAGGGACGCGAGCCTTGGTGGCCTGGCCTCCTCCGCTAAGCCCTCACGCGTGTGCTCTTAGCGAATCCTGTGACAGTCCTCGTAGAGTGCCACGTGGTCCTGCCGCCTGCAGACCAGGGAGCCCCGCTCCTGGAGACTGAGTGGACAGGCTGGACTGCGGCTTTTCTCCCAGGGCGCATGTGGGGCACCGCACTCGGCGGCCGGTGTGACAGTGAGCAAGCTTCAATGGCTGTCATGTGAGCACCTGGCCTGGGTATGCACTAGACCGAGGCAGCTCTTAGGGCACGGGGTCGCGATGGCCCGCGGTCCTGTCGAGGTTCAGGGGGCCGGCGTGGTAGGTCCTGTCGGAAGGCCACGTGCAAACAGGAGGAGCCTGTCCCCCCAGGAACAGTCCTGTGTTTTGGCCATTAGCAAACGGTCACCGTCGCAGCCACAGGTGTCCTGAACCTAGCTGACTCAGCTTCGCAGCGGGACACAAAGCCGGCCCCTCGGTGACGGAGCTCCCTTCTGAACACAGCCAGCAACCGACCATCCTTCTGAGGGCCAGCCAATCAGGAACAGCCCACCCTTAGGCTCTGAACCCCTGAAAACAGCCTCACGTGGGTAACTGAGAAGCCACGGCTGGAGGTCACACGATCCCCAGACATCATGATCTGGGCTCTTTGCCTCGGGGAGGTGCCACTCTCCCTCTCCTCATTCAGGTGTTTGCTCTGACCCCGAGGGGCCACTTCGAGCCTGTGCCGTGCGGGGCCACCACCAGAGGCCTCCCCCCAGGCAGTCGGGCTTGGCGATGGGGCCCAGCACCCAGGTGGGGCGGGTACTCAGGTCGGCAGGTACTCAGGGGGAGGGTACCCAGGTGGGCGGGTACTCAGGTGAGTGGGTACTTGGGTGAGTGGGTACTCGGGTGGGTGGGTACTCAGGGGCGGGCACTCAGGGGCTGGCACTCAGGTGGGTGTGTACTCAGGGGGCTGGTACTTGGTTAGGAGGGTACTCAGGTGGGCGGATACTCAGGTCAGCAGGTACTTAGGTGGGCGGGGACTCGGGTAGGAGGGTACTCGGGGGTCAGGGACTCAGGTGGTCTGGCACTCAGGTGGGACTGGTGCTCGGAGAGGGTACTCAGGGGGCTGAGTGGGGACTGGTGCTCAGGGGCGGGCACTCGGGGGGACGGGTACTCAGGCGGGCTGGCTCTCAGGTGAAGCCTGAAGGCCTACGGCCAGAGCAAAGCATGTGCCGGAGGGCTGAGGGCAGAGGGAGACCAGCTCTGACCGCCGGGGACATTTACGTGCTGCCCGGCCCTCCCTTCCTCCTGACGGTCAGGGCATGAGAGACCCAGCTTCCAGCACCCACGGCTTCCAGAGAGGGTGGGGGCAGCATCTGCTCGAGCACCTGCTTCATAAGGAAATCTGCCAGGTCAGGTATTTTCATTTTATCCAGTAAGCCCGAAGGATGAAGTCCCGGGGGTGAGGCACGCTCTGCAGAGGCCCAGACAGGAAACAACCCCCTGCGGCCTCCAGCCTTTGGCAGGAATGTTCTGGTGTTCACAGCCTGCCTGCGAGGTGCCTTCCCACAACCCCGTTTGTTTCCACACGACTGCTTGCCGCAGCGGCTCCCGTGGTCCAGGGGCTCAGGCCCCTCGGCCCGGGAAGCGGCCAGGAGGGGACCCGAGGGACGCGGGGACGCAGGCCGGTGCTGTGACCACCACGGCGGCGCTGTGTGGTCCGGAAGCCACGGCGGCCGACGGGAGTCTCGCTGGGACGGAAGCCAGGCCGCGGCCGTGCACCTGCCGCGCCCCGCGTCTGTCATCTTGACCACTGACCGATGACTCCCTGGAGCCCCTGACCGGCAGCCTCACCCTCGGTCCTCAGCCCCCTGCTTCCTGGAAGGGTCTCAGCCTTCCCAGGGGACACCTGTCGCACGGGTGTCCCTAACTCATGGTGACGGTCCACCAGGCAGAGCCCTTTGGAGCCAGTGACCGGCCACATGCACGTCCAGTGTCGTGACTGAGGCGCCCGCCTGTGGGGGTCCGTGGGGGTCTGTGGGGCGGCGCGCACCCCTGTGCTCCGTGTGACGGAGGAGGAAGGCGAGGCCTGTGGACCGTGCGTCCCCCTGCCTGGGCACCTGTAGGAGTAATAATTCAGGTTCCCAGGAACTGACCCGGCGGCTCTGACGGTGGAATCACAGAAATGGAATTTAAAGGGGGCCCTACGTGATTTAACTAAATGGCAATTATAAACGCATCCAAGGCAACGTTCAGTTCAGTGGGCATTTATGGAGCACGCGCGATGTGTGAGGCCCCACTCGGGGTTCTGAGAACAATCTGGACAGGACGGCAGACCAATTTAGAGCAAGGTTTGAAGAGGTGTAGACGTTCAGGTGTGACCAATGCCTTGCTCACATTTGTGTGCCCGAGCCTCTGTGCCCGTCACAAAGGAGCACTGACTAGGTAGGGGGCTGGTCCGGGGGCTCGGAGGGTCAGGACCGGTGGCTGTGACACACGACAGCTGAGCGGAAAGGCAGGAGGACGCAGACAGAGTCCTGAGTGCACGGAGGTGACACAGTGACTGCCCTTTCTCCTCTGTAGTTCATGTTGGCTAAACTGCTGATGCTGGTGTCCAAGTTGCTGGCTGCCACCCTTCATGAATCCTACGGGCCACGTCTGAGACTCCCTAGTGTTGGGTGTTAACGGAAGGACCCGAGTCTCCAGGCGTCAGGACTTGGAGCTTACCAGAGCGGTGACCGGCACGCTGCGCCATCTTGGTCTAATTTCACAGCACTGGTTCAGTCACTTGGAGTTCGGTGGGAATCTGCACAGTGAAATGGGAACCGGAGTGGAGCGCCTGGAGCCCCCTGGTTCCACCGGATCCTCACGGAGCGGAATTCGACAGCGGAGCATCTGGGAGAAAGCCTGGGTTTCCCTGACTCTGGTGATCTTGACCCGGCTTCCTTCCCTGGGGTGAGTGGGGGGCTCCGTTTCCTCATCAATAATACAAGGTTGTTGGCGTTGGAGACTTGCAAGTTCTGTCCCAGCTGTAAGATTGCCCTTCCATGAATCTTCGGTGAAATATGACCCGGGCAGAGTGGAGGCAGGTGGAGAGCCTAGTCCTGGGTGAGGAGCTGGGGGGGGGCTCGGGACCCCACTGCGTGGAAGGCATGGCTGCTGGGGCTGGCAGCTCTCCGGACGCGCAGGGGCAGAGCGGGGACGGGCAGCCATGCTCACCCCTGCGGCCCAGCACGGCCGTGACCGCCTGCGTCCCGTCCTCTCTCTCCCTGTAGGGTTCCAGGCTTTGATTTGCTGGCAGTTTGTGTTTGACGGACGAGCTGTGTGTGACGAGGGGCGGGTACAGCCACACGGAGACGGGGGGACAGTGACAGGCGCTGAGCACAAGCCGACTCACTGGCCTTTTCAGCTTCATCTTCATGTGCCAAAAAGCGCGACCCTTCTTCCCCCAGGCATCCCGCTGGATGCTGCACACCCGATGCCCGAATGCGGTGGATGCAATCACTCTAAATTGGGCAGACGGGCGCATTTCGGAGAGTGTTTCCCCATCTGTCTAACGCGAAGGTTCTGCTGTTTGAAATGAGTCATTTCTTTAGCACAGAATTCTGGACCGAGAGGAATTTTCGCATTCGGCCTCTGCTCTTCGGTCGCCTGGATGCCGAGTCCCTCCGTCCCCCCGCGGGGCCGGGGCCTCCGCTTGGCGGACGCAGCCTGGCTGGGCCCGGGCGGGGCGCGAGGGGCGGGGGAGCAGGCGGGGTTCCTGCAGGTGCCGGAGGCGGGGCCCGGGGACCGTCACAAGCGACACGGCCCCGAAGGACACTCGTGCGATGCCTGCCGTCTGCCCCACCCCCGGGAGGCCCGGGCTGAGCCACCTGCTCTGGGGCACTGCTGGCGGGGGACGCCTGACCCCAGGGGCCTCCGGACCCCCTCTTCCCAAGGGCAGGTGGGGCCACCGCAGGCCGTGGCTCTCAGGCGGCCTGCAACCTGCTCAGGTCGTGCGTGTGGAGGGGGCAGCGCACGGGCCCCGTCAGGCTCCCTCCCTCGTGTGGCTGCTGCCCTGTCTCCGTGTTTCCCTCTTTTCCTTCTTAAAGTCTGTTTATTTATTTTGAGAGAGACAGAGAGAGCCAGCAGGGCAGAGAGAGAGAGAGAGAGAACCCCAAGCAGACCGCACGGTCAGTGCAGAGCCCGATACGGGGCTCGAACTCACGATCTTCCAGATTGTGACCTGAGGTGAAACACAGTTGGACGCTGAAGCGACGGAGCCCCCGGGCGCCCCTTCCCTCCTTTTCAACACTGAGGTGACGTTCACACAAGGTAGAACGAACGCCTCCCAGTGTGTGTTTCGGGAACATTCAGCTCCATCACGGAACCGCAGCTCAGCTCCGCCTGCTTCCAAAACACCCTCGCCTCCCACAGGACGATGCACCCCCCTTACGCCGACTGGGAGCCCGTTCAACCTCCCTCTCGAGCCTTCCTGCACAAAGGTGAGGGCCTGTGCCCCCGGGACGGAGGTGGGGGGCAGGGGCAGACGCAGCCAGCTGAGCTGAGGGCGGGCACAGCAGGGCCGGACGGAGGGGCTGTGCTCAGCAGGGGGAGGTCTGCAGGTCCCAGTGTCACCCCGCCCAGGGGTGGGGAGCAGCGCTCAGCCATCACTGGCTCTGCTCATTCCCCTCCCTGCGCCCCCCCCCCCCCCCCCCCCCCCCCCCCCCCCCCCCCCCCCCCCCCCCCCCCCCCCCCCCCCCCCCCCCCCGCGCAGCCCGTTAGCATCCCTCGTCTGACCCACGGACAGCTTAGCTGCATTTTCCTTCTAGAAGACCCTCCTGTACTACCAGGTCTGACATCCTGACCCATGCAGAGAGGTCTAGCTAAATCCGGGCTGCCTTTTGCTGCTTGAATGCTCCCGTGGACGGGGAGCTCACTCACTTTAGAGCAACTGTGTTGTAGAGTAGTCATCGAATGAAGGAGCCCACGCAGATCAATGACCTGTCGGTTAGAACTGGAATCGGCTTCAGGAGAGGGGGTGAGGGGGTGAGGGGCGGGAGAGGGGGTGAGGTGTGTGGGGTGGGAGAGGG
>PISW01014448.1:0-21049 GCA_004023785.1 Mungos mungo | reverse complement strand
TCTTCGGTCAAGGGTATACGAGTAGCTGCGCTCCCCTGCTAGAACCTCCAAACAAGTTCCCAATTCATGAATTATTTAATAAAGCCAATTAGATCTTCAACTGTACTCGGTTGTATTTTGTTTTACAGCAATAACTGATCTTGAAATTATAGTAAAGTTATTCAAGTCCTGCATTTAAAAAATGACAGCCAAATGGAAACAAAAATTTGTTTCATTTCAACACCTTTGCATGATACACTCTGCTCAGTGCCAGAGAGACTGGGGCCATGGACAGACAAGAAAACCTGACTCTTCCTGGAACGGATGGTCAAGGCGGAGGTCATGCACGAAAGCAAATCAGAAGTGTCAATTGCTTTCAGTCTAGCTGTGACTGACAGGGACATGCAGAGGAGCAGAGGTGAGGCTGGGTAACACCTGCCCTTCCAGTCTGCCATCAGGAGGAGTGGCAGGCGTCTCTCAGTGTGGGTTTGGGGCCCCAACTGCAATCCCATTCCAAGCACTATTTGGTGAGTTAACGTCACTAATGCGGAGCAAGGGGCTTTGGAATCAACCAGAGCAGAATTCACCTCCTGGCTCTACCACATATGAGTTCTTGAACACAGATGTTTAAACCAGTTCAAAAAAAAAAAAAAGGCATGTTGGAGGGCATTTGTGCTAAAATCCTGTCAATACATCTGTCCATCTGTCATTTTGTGAAACTGATCCATCCCAGCAGAGCAAGTGCTGGGTTAAATGCATGACAGGCTCCCCCTTTCTCTCCTATTCTCACACGAAGTCTATGTAACCTGTAAGACTCACATACAAGAAGCATCACTTGTTAAATGTTCCTAAGTCAACTCAAATCTTGCTCAGCTCTCACCTGCCTGGTTGGCAGAGCCAGGAGATAGAATCTTGGTCATTTGGAAAGTTTGCCCCAACACTTGTGACCATGCATGAATTCCAGGAGTCAGAGGAGGTACCTAGATTCTCACACGGCCATGCGGACGCTGATGGCCAAGCCAGCGTGTGAGCGATCCGTTTCAGGGCAGTGGCTCCACTTGGGCACCCACGCCATCTCAGGCACACTTGGCCACTGGCCTTCATGTGGCTCCAAGGGCATTGTGCTTTGTGCTTAGTACCCAGGCAGCCCCATAGCCCTCCTCACCTCTCAGAAATCCTACTACCCCCAGGGAGGTGGGAGGAGGGGGGGTGGGGGCTCCTAGCCCTCCTTATCCCACTCTATCATCCAAGTCCTCCAGGCTGGGCCACACTTCCCTTACTTTTGCTCCCGCAAAGCCTCTAGCCCCTCTCATAGGGACCCAGCTACCTTCCCCTACATCTTGGGGCTGAAACAGAAAAGCCATCACCTCCCCACAACCATCCAGGTTAGAGGAGCCCAGAATTGAGAACAGAAAACTTGAGGGAAATTCCTGGGAGGAGAAAGGGAAATTTACCTTTCCTTTCTTTCTTTTTTTTTTAACTACCCTTCTTTCTCTGTGTTTGCTATTGAGTCCATAACAACAGAAAAGATGACATAGATTAATTTCTCCATAACTCAGTGTCTTTTCATAATGAAGCCCTGTAGCAAACCCTCTAATAGAGTAAAAACACCCCCTAGAGTTTTGATTAATAATCACTTCCCAATATAATTGTTTTGCAGGTTTTTTTTTTCAGTAAATGACAAAATCAATAAAGAAACACATGATGGCCATATGGCACTTAAAAAATTTTGGAGGCAGCACTGGTTTTGAGGTCAAGGGCCATAGATTCAACCCCAATTTCCATTGCTTACCAATATGTCATCTTGGGCAAGTCACTTAATCTTCCTGAGCTAGACTATAAATATCAAAAAGGCAGTAACCATTTGTTTACTTTTGTATTGGAATACAGAATGCATCAAATAAATGAACAAGCTGACATCACAACCTAGATGTTTAATAAGTATGAGGTTCCTTTGCCTCTTCCTTCCCAGCCCGTTTTTCATCCTTTTTATTTTGAAATGGGCATAGACCCACAAGAAGTTGCAAAAATAGTATAGAGAGGTCTCACGTACCCATCACCCAGCTGCCAGCCAGGGTGACGTTTTACATGCCTGTAATCCATTATCCATTGGTTGGTGCTACAGCTTCACCATTTTTGGCTTGTGCCCAAGCCCCTGGCAATCACTTATCTCTTCTCTATCCCTGCAATTTTGTCAATTGGAGAAATGTTTCATAAATGAAATTATACAATATCTCACCTTTTAAGATCGGCTCTTTTTCACCCGGCATAATACTCTTAAGAGACACGCAGCGGTTGCGCGTGTCAAGGATTGCTTCCTTTTTCTGTCAGGGGAGAGCTCCGTGGTGTGGACGTACCACAGATCGTTCAGCCTGCACCCATCCAAGCACATCCGGATTGTTTCCGGTTTGGGGCTACTATAGATAAAGCTACTATGAACATTTGTGGATAAGACGTTGTGGGTCAATATGTTCTGCAAATATTCTATGTGAAGTGAGTTTGTGTGGGAAAAAGTGCACTATGAACATTTTGTGTGAACAGAAGTTTTAATTTCTCTAAAATAAATGTCCAGGATTGAGATTCGTGGCTCCTCTAGCAAGTATATGTTAAACTTTCAAAGAAATTGCCAGATTTCCTGAGTGGCTGTACCATTTTCCATGCCCACCAGAATACTTGCAAGATCCAGTTTTTCCACATCCTTGCCAGCATTTGTTTTATGAGTATTTTTTTTGTTTTAGCCATTCTAATGAGTGTGCAGTGGTATCTCACTCTGTGTGTGTGTGTGTGTGTATGTGTGTGTGTGTGTTGGGGGGGGGGGTTCCTAAGTCAGCTTCACACCCAGCACGGAGCCCGGAGCCCGTGTGGACCTAAGGACCCTGACTTCAAGAGTAGGACACTTAACAGACTGAGCCACCCAGGAGCCCCTTATTGTGGTTTTAACTTTAGGCATTTCCCGAATAATCTGTGATGTTGAAATCTTTTCACCTGTTTAGGAGCCATCTGTGGGTCTTCTTTAGTGAAGGGCCCAAGTCCTTTGTCTCATTTTCTAAACTGATTGTTTTCTTACTATTGAGTTTAGAAAGATCTTTATCCTGAAAACTAGTCTTCTGTCAGATCTGTAATTTGCGAATATCTTCTCCGAGTTCATACTTACCATCTCATCTGTTAATTAAGTCGTTCACGGAGCATCAGTTTTTCATTTTAATGAAGTCCAGTTAGTTTCTTCTTTGCTTTCATGGATTTTGTTTTTGGTACCACATCTCAGCTCTTCTCCTATTAGCTGATGAAGGTTTTTCTCCCATGTTCTCTTCTAAGAGTGTTATGGTTTTACATTTCACAGTTAGATCTACGACCGATTCTGAGTTTATTGTTGTATGACGTGTGAGGTGTAGGCCCAGGTTCATTTTATTGGCTATTGATGTTCTATTTGTTTCTGCCAAGTGAAATAACAGCACCAGGTTTTACAGGAGCCACGGAAGTAAGATGATACGCAGAGAGGTGGGTGTCTGAACACAGTCCCTTGCAGGAAATTAATCACCCTCCCATGTGTGGCTAGGATGAGCTCGATGCTATGGAAACTGAACATTTCACCATTGAGTCTTCTGAAGCCGTGTTGTGCAACCAAATAAATTCCCTTCATACTGGACCTCTGAGAAGAGTCCTGCTGCACTTGGCATCACAGCCCAGAGCAGACTTCTGTTTGAAGCAGGAAATAAACGTTAAAAATTCCTGTTGCACATGACAACATATTACATGTAAGAGCAGGAAACGGTGTGTCTTAAAGAAGCATGGTCCCAGAGGTGGAAAGGGCCCAGAGTAGGAAATTCCTTCTATACCCTCTTGGAAAGGACAATTGTTCATTCAACAAATATAGACAGAGCAGCTACTATGTGTTAGGAACTAGGCAATAAAGATGCAGCATGAACGAAACAGATATGGTCCCTGCCCTTTGGTGTGGGAGGAGAGTGGAATGTAGGTAATTATATATACATGCACAATTCTGTATGCCAAAAGCTAGTGACGTGATGCAGAGGTAATATGTTGCAGAGACCTCCAACCTAGACTCGGGGAGCCCGACGGTGCTTCCTGGAAAAGTGACCCTGAAGTTGAGACCTAATAAATGAATAGTGGGTGGAATGGAATTGGTGGGGTAGGGGTGGTAGTAAGAAAGAAGAGTCTTCCAGGTGAAGGGGGAACAGCATGTGCAAAGGCCCAGTGGTGGGAGTGAGTGAGGTAGGGCACAGATCTAATGCATCCATTATTGTTGGTGTACAAGGTGCCAGGGGAAAGGGTGAGGGAGATAGCTGCCCTGGTCAGACCATGCAGGGCCTTGAAAGCCACAGTCACAGTAAAGAATCCACCCATTGCATGAGGATATGAAATCCATGGGAAAGAGTGTGACAGGAGTCTGATGGATGCACATTTGTATTTTAGGAGTCTTACTCTGGCAACATGGAGGCAGGTGGCTGGCTGGGACAATTTTTAGGAAACTATTGCAAGAGATGATAAGATAAGATAAGATGATGTTTTAAAGATCATTTTGAGACATTAGGGGAAAGAGTTGTATGGAGAAGCACAAGTGGTAAGTGGCTGAGTTGAGGAGGGTTGAGGAGGAGCCTTTGTGTGGACACTCCCAGCCCGGAAAGCCAACTTAGTATCTCTCCCCCTTGAGACCCTCCCATGTTTGACAGTCCTGCTTGAGCAGAACTCTGCTTCCCTATAACTTTTCTGTCTGGATCCGACTTCGGCCCTGAGGGGCCATACAGAATGAGTCCATCTCTGAGAGTCCATGACGGCGCTTTGACCATTTGATTGATTGATTGATTGATTGATTGATTTAGAGCATAGGGGAGAGGCAGAGGGAGAGAAGCCCAAGCAGGCTCCCCCCTGTCAGGACAGAGCCCAATTCAGGTAATCTTACAAACTGGGAGATCATAACCTGAGCTGAAATCAAGAGTCAGACACTTAATTGATTGAGCTACCCAGACACCCCTCCTCCACTTTATTTCTGAGAGACAGAGCATGCCAGTGGTAGGGTAGGACAAAGAGAGAGGAGAGAGAGAGAGAGAGAATCCCACACAGAATGGAGCCTGATGAGAGCACCCATCTCACAAGCCATGAGGTTATGACCTGACCCGAAATCAAGAGTCAGACTCTTAATGGATGGGGCCGCCCAGGCTTTCTTTCCTCCCACTTCCTCATGCCTGGCTCCTACAACCACTTCCCATTGGACACATGTTCTCAACCCCTCCTCTTCCCAGCAATCCTTCTACCTCCTGCCTCTTATTTAATCGTGTGCTGCCCAGAGTCTGGTCAGCTAGAAAACAGTCAGCATCGCCTTCTGGAGCCTAGACATTCTATCCCTGACATCCCCACACATTTCTGCCCTTGTTGAGAACATTGCCTCCTTCCTTTGAACATTTGAACCACTATCGCCCAGTGAGATCTGTGGTCACTCTCAGCACTGGGTCAGGCGTGGGTCCAGAGCCTCAGCTGGGGAAACAGTCTAATGAGACCTTGACTGGCTCACCTCCAACAGCAGGCAAACTGAGTCTGGGAGCACATGACCCAGCATCACCTGGAAATGGATTTCCTGCCTTTTCTCCTCTCTTGAGAATCAAGGCACCAGCAACAATTCACTGACCATGGTTGGGTGTGTGGCTTGGTGAAGAAGACAGATGTGGGACACTGGCTCTGTCTTCACAAACCATGCAGCTTTGTTGGGAGAGAGGATATCGAATGCACAGTCAGAGAAGAACTTTGACAGAGGAGATGGGGCCAAAGCTAGGCCTTGAAGGATGGGAGAAAAAAAAAATCAACCAATGAGAATATTAACACAGTGCACTAGAATGGAAAAGGCGAAATGTAGAGGCCAAAGTGTCTAAAGTGGACCTGGGGGAAGAAAAGTAGATACTGTGGGCTGAGCAGAGACTCTGTAAATGTGAGCATTGAGAGAAAATGCTGAAAAGGGAAGTTGGAACCATGTTGGGGTGCCGGCTATAGAAAACTGGGCTCTCCTCTAGGCAGGGAGCTTCAAGGGCTCTCAAACCAGAGAAGGAAATGACTGAAGTGGTTAGTACTTTGGTTTCTGACCTGGCAAAGCTAGATAGATGAATCTACACTCTGCTGTGACCCGGGAAGACAGAGCTCCATGATGTCTAGGGAGGATAAAACCCTTCCAGGAAGTGGCCCATGGAATGCAGAGAAGCATCTGGCTGGCCTAGTTTTAGTTGGCCTTCAGGTAGTCTTTCCAATGGTCCTTCCTAGGGAGATAAGGACAGAGAGAAAAGTGAGCTATTCGTATGAGACTCGTATGTGGGATCCCATTCTTACACTATTAAGAAATTCAAGATGGCAACATTAAACCAAACATGGGGCCCTTCTAAGCACAGAGTCTTGTGCAACTTTGAAGGTTGGATGCCCATGATGCTATCTCTGTCTGAAGATAACGATGGGGGCAGCTTCTTACCCAAATGCATGCAGTGGGTTTGCAAGGGGTTCCCGCATTCAGAAGGCCCACAGCCAATCATTTCCCTCTCTTTCCTGGGCAGGTGATAGCCTAGCATTCTAGCTCTGGCAGTCATCTTATGGCTGTTAGCTTCATGAAGAGAACAATAGACGAAGGACAAGTCCTCTGAGTTCCAATCCTGGTTTTACTTAAAAATTGATCTGAGTCAGTTCTGGACCTTAGTTTTGTGGCTCATATTAAGTGTTCAGTAAGTATTGTTTTTCTTCCTTTCCACAAAGAAACTCCAATTCTGGGACCCCTACCGTATAACCTCTTGCTGGAGTATTTGAAAGAAAACACAGGTTCCAATGATGAGTCTTTGGTTGCCGAAAACTCTCAGTGAAATACATTGCAGAGCAAACTCCAAATACCTTTCTGTATCTGAACACCTTCCTACCTCACCAGAAAAGTCACCTTTGGACATTCTCTGACAATGATATATTTTAAAAGACTTCACATCTACTCTTAGCTTTTCTGCTAGCTCTCTGTAGGACCATAGGCAACCGATTTCCTCTCCCAATATCCCAGTTTCCCCTTCTGTAAAATGTGAGAATTGACAAGGCAGTCTCCAAGGTCCTTCTCTGTGCTCAGTGCTCCATTTCCTTGAACCTGTGAAGTAACTGGTCCAGCATTTGTCATCACCTTGTGTGGAGACAAATTTACTTGTCTCTGTCAATAGAAGGTAAGCTCATGGAGATCAGGAAGGATTGTGATCCATCTCTGAATCTCCATTTTATGGAACAGCACCTTGCACTCAATTATGTGTTGAAAGGACAGAGCTATCAATGGATGAACAAGGCTGCTGAGGGAGAAACATATGACAAATGAGCCAAGGAAGTGAAAACAGAGATACAATCAGAAGAATGTGCAAATGGAAGAAAGAGATTCAGGGCAATATCAGATCAAGGGAGACTGAATACTGGGTGACCAACATCTCCAATAATACAAAAGATATTTAAAATTTTGAGGTTAGAAAAACACACCAGATTTCATAATTAAGATGTCATTAATGACCTCAGAAAGAAGTCAGGTTGCCAAAAGTTAATATGTGGCTGGATCATGAAGTGTTAACAGCAAACATCAATGAGTCAAGAAATTTGGTGGAAGAACAGAGAAAGATAAGAAGCTCTCAAGGCATCTGGAAGCACCAGAAGAAGAATTGCTTGTTTATTAGGTTTTTGTTTTTTTTGTTTTTTGTTTTTTGTTTTTTTGCTTTAAGAGGAGACCCAAAATATATGTTAACCAAGAGGAAGAAGTGGAAGAGAAAGAGACTGAAGATTTTAGAAAGGGGTAGAGGAGGCTATTGATGGATTGATGTCCTAGAGGAGTTAGAAGAGGGGACTGAGAGCACAGCTCTTTCTCCCCAACTCTGCCACCTGCAAATCTGACAGGTGGATCACGAGGTATTAGAGAGGGAATCCAAACATCTGAAGGGGGCTGGGCAACTCGTCTTTTAAGATCCCTTCTCAATTCTGTCATCACCATGTCCATCCATCCTTTTTGTGTCACATGGCCCACAAGCAGATGATAGCAGACAGTGTGAAAAAAATCTTTGAAATGTGGTCTAGTGCCTGCAGTATTTCCTGACCTACCAATACCAGTAACCTGAGCTTCTGATACAAACTCCACCTGCTTTGGAATGTGGGCCAAGGGAAGGAGAGTGGCATAGGAGGAAAAGCACCTGACTGGGAGTCGTGAGTTTGGATCTAGTCTCTCATTGTAATTCTTTATGTGCCCTTGTCCTTTGAGCACATTCCATTTTCTCTGAGTTGCAGTTTTCCTTGGGAAACAGGAGTTCAAGATAGGAGATTGATATACCTCTATGGGTCCCAACTCTTGAGTGTTACAGAGGCATCCTTAAAGTGCTGGCACTTGTCCCCATGGTTCTTGGGCAGCTGTGCACTTAACATGGCCACTGTGGTACAAGGAACAAAAGTGAGGCTGGAGCACGTAAGTCTTCTTTAACAATTCACACTGACATCACCACAGAGCTCAAAGTATTGCCATCAGCTCCAACAGGAAAACCCACATGCTTGTCAATGATGTTCTGGACTTTCTTGTTTGGGTTGTGGCACCAGCAAGACTGAATCATGTTTAGCAAAAGAAGGGTCACATCTGGTGTGCTGATGACACTAATAAAACTCAACATTGCCTTAGAGGACTGAGTTCCTGACTGAATTCCAAGTTCTGAGTTCAGAACTTGTTTTGCACTTTGTTGACTAATCTCCATTAGGATTAAGAGGAGGTGGATGTATCTTTGTCATTAAATACACTATGACAAATTAGCCATTTGTTAATTAATAAAAATGCATTGTGCAACTGCTTTATTCATTAAATATATGTGTATTGAATGGATGGATGGATGGATGGATAGAGAGATGGATAGATGGTGGATGATGGATGGGTGACAGATTGATGGGTGATGGATGAGGAGACCTAGGATCTGGTTCACAGTATCACTCACCAGATGGGCATATGAACCAGGATTTTTTCAGTTACAAGGGACAGAAACCTTAATCTAAGTGGCTTAAGAGGTTATTTTATTTTATTTTATTTTTTAATGTTTATTTATTAGAGACAGAGACAGAGCATGAGCAGGGGTGAGGACAGAGAGACAGAAAGAGAGGGAGGCACAGAATCCAAAGCAGGCTCCAGTCTCTGAGCTGTCAGCACAGGACCTGACACAGGGCTTGAACCCAAGAACCATGCGATCATGACCTGAGCCGAAGTCAGACACTTAACCGACTGAGTCACCGAGATGTCCCCATTTGGAGAAAATTAAAAAAAAAAAAAGGTGGTGATTTATATATCTGAGAAATTATCAAAAGTACCAAAGTCCCATGTATCTTGCAGCTCTGGCTTCTTCTGTTCCAGCTTCATCTATAAATGGTCTTGACTCCACCTAGTAGCCAGTTTCACAACCAGGAGCTGCATGCTTACATTCTTCCAGCTTTGCAACACTAAAGGAAAGAGTGCCTTGTCCCCAAGAGTTCTACAAAAAGTCCTCAAGAGGGTCCTCACTGGTCCAGGCTGGGTTACGGGGTCATCTCTGGGCACATTCTCTGGCCAGGAGGGTGCAGCACTGACTGGCTGGGTCTGAGCCTAGAGGTGATGGCAGCCCCAATGAAACACATAGACTGAGAGGGAAAGCAAGGTGGCATTCCCCATTCCCAGAAGATGTGGGAATGGGCACTGGACTGGGCAGTCAAAACCCAGCCAGAGGTCCTCTCCCTGGGCAACTACATTCCCCTGACCGCACAGGCTTTATGTGACGGGAAAGCCCTTTGACAAGGTGGGTGGTTCTTCTTTTTACTTATCATTTATTAGTAACCATCATGGCTCCTCCTCCTCTTAAAGCCTTCCCCAGCATCTTGGCCTCCAGGTTCCTCCCTTTTCTGATCTAGGCCATCTAACCTTTCATGCCACCCGACTCATCTTCAAGTGTATCTGGAGCAGTAAAAAGTACCTAAGACTTAATATGGCGATGAGTAAGACTCTCTCTCTACACGGGAAACTCTCCATCTAGTCAGTGATTGATCTCCGCGCATTGTTCTCTAATAGCTCTGCATGTAAATCTAATCTAATCTCCAAAACAAAAGTGCTGGCTCCTGTGGGCAAGGCCATACCTCACCCTTCTAGGTCACTCCTATCCCTCCAGGCTGTGTCACCTGAGAGTACCTGTCCTGGGCCCTGGGAGCTCCGGTCAGTGAGTGATTGCAAGCCTTACCCCGGAAGATCCCCATGCTCCCCATGCTCCCCATGCTCCTAGCAGCCAGGTCAGTCTCCTCTTTGCTACCTCACACCATGTGTCTCACCCCGAGGCCCTAGGTCACCACATGACTAGCACCCTCACCCACAGCTTAGCAGTATCTTTTGTTCTTGGCTTCTAAAGTCATTTGGGCGACATGAACCTGGTTGTCCTAGCCATCTGCAAGCTGAGGAAAGGATCCTTCTCTGGCCTCCAGCAGACCATCTTGCAAGGCCAGAAGCAGGGTCGCAGCTTCATGATCTGCTCTGTGTTCGTCAACAAATATGTGCTAAGCATCCACTATTCTGCACCCAGAACATGTGCTGCAGGCAGGGCTCTGCCCTCCAGGAACTCACAGACCAGAAGGAAAGACTATACCAGCCCTGGGAGAGTGAACCTTCTCGTGCTCCACAGTGATCTGCTCCATCTACTCACAGGAATGCGGAGGAGAGGGATTTATCTTGGTACAAGTACCCGCGTGGCTTGGTTATGGTGCAAGGGAGTGGGGGGGGTGGCGAAGGAGAGGAGTGGCCCCCGTAATGGGCTATTCAAATGGTCCTTCTATATCGTTTGTCAATCAGGTCATTGGTCTTAGCATATGGACCCAGACTCATTCTCCTTCCACCGACTGCCAGGGAGGTATTGCTGCAGCAGCTGGTCCCATGCTGGAGCATCTTAGCTTTGACCTCAGCCATTTGTCTGAGGCAGCCAATCAGGGCTCTCCTGGGAGGTTCCTGTATCCTCGATGCTTGCACCAATATGCCCACACGTGCAGTGGGTACGCGCTGAAACCCTTGCCTCATTTCTACTCTTCCATCATCAAGCACGCGCCTCTGTGCTGGGGACCAGCTTGCAGGACAACTGATCGTCAAAGTGAAATGAAACAAATCTAATTGAACCAAGCCAAACTGAAGGGCCCTCTCCTAGGCACATAACACACAGAAGGTGATCCTTTAAAAAGAAGGAACATTTCCTGATCCATCTGCTTTTCACTGAACAGCCCTTGAATTCCTTCGGAAGGTGAGCATTTCTCTGGCATATGTCTCTTCTCTCCTTTGAACTCAGAAGTGAAATTGCTCCCAGGATCTCAGTCCCTTTCTCTCTGCCCCCACCTCTTCTTTCTGACATTAAAATCAGTCTCTGCCTTTCATATCCACACGGGAGGGGGTGGGGCTCCGCTAATGAATGTTTGAGAAGCCCTTTGAGATCTCGGATGAAAGGCACCTTATAAAATACAATTAAAAATAATAGGGGTAATTACTAGCTGGGTTAGTCCCTGTAGGTTAATTAGAGAGTTTTCCTCTGGCAGGTTCCGAATTTGTGCAGAATCACATGGGTTCAAAAAGCGAAACTTATTTGAGATTTCAGGGGCCACCATTATACTTCCTGTATTCCAGATCATGCACTGGAATCTTTTTTGAAATCTGAGGACCATTGCTGCAGGCCAGAGCTGGAAAAGATCTTTCAGATGATCTGTACAACTTTGTTGATTTGCTGATAAAGTCACTGAGGCCCAGAGAGGTAATGGGATAGGCTCAAAGTTGCACAGCAAGGGTGACACAACCACAGCTCTGGAGGTCCAGTCCCTGGACCCCTCAAATGGGGTGGAGGTGGAAGATCCTGTTTACCAGTCCTAATTGATAAGGCACCCTCTCCAATCTGTGCAAACTCGTGACCTGCTATTGCACAGCGGAGCACTGGAATAAGAGTCAGGCCAAGTTGAGTACAAATTCTAGCTCTGACACATATGGCAGATGGTGGCTGGCAAGTAAGCCGCAGTTTCCTCGTGCATAAAATGGGAATAATACCTGCCTCAGAGGGTTGCTGGGAGGTACCAATAAGCAAAGCACACGGAAGCACCTGGTTTGGAGCATGTATGTAGTCAATGCTGCTTGAATGAGTGCTGTAAGAATGAGTCCTGGCAATGCTATAGGATTTGACCTCAGACCTTGCTTTACATACCTATATTCCATCTGTATTTAATGAGCCCTCATTATGTGCCTAACACTGTGCTACGCTTTCCAGTACTTTGTTTCAGTTAATAATCACCATGAGGTTAGCTGTGTGAAATTAGGGTTCAGAGAGATTAGCAAACTCATCCAAGGTCACACAGCTGAAAAGGAGGCAGCACTTGAACCCATGCTCTCTACCACTATGAACACTGCCTTCCCTTGTTGTGGGGGAAAAAGGCATGGACATTGTTGTAACCACACTGGAGCCCTCGGAGGATTTCCTGCTGTGATACTGGAGAGAAGTGATGAGGGCATCAGAGAACACGTATAGCCTAAGATGACCCCCTGAGGCATTTGTTTTTAAGGTTATGAAAATTAAACTCTTCTCCTTAGCCAATATTTATTTATTTTGGGCATCTGCATTGATGCCAGAAGTCAAATGATCTCCCTCAAGAAAAACAGTGGCTGTAACTGAATTTAGGATCAAGACGTCTAGACTCAGGTCTTGGGTCTGTTCCTCAGAAACCATGGGACTTTAGTCAAGTTTCTTAACTTCTCCGTCTTTAAAGTCTTGTGGTGCTGATCTGTATAATGGGGATGACACTTCTCACTTTATCCCTCACATGGGATCTTCAGAGGCCCAAGTGGCAGGAGCATGAAAGTACTTGGTCAATTGCAACCTCCTTTACAAATGGAAATCGTTACTATTACCGTCCATAGTTTAGATTCTCAGAGTGTTAGAGGAGGGGGCTGGAATTCCTGCGGACTTCAGGAAGACTGACTCAGCATTTGTCTTCAAGACAGTTGAGAGCATTCATAGCTCTATGCTCAGACTATTTGGTTGGAAGAGAGCTTTTTAGGAGACCAGTCCTTTGAGATTCAATTGTAAATTGTAATAGGTTCCATTTATTTGAGATTTCCGTTTTTTCCCAGCTGAGCCCCCAAATCAGAACCTGCTGTGTGACATTTTCTACTTCGGTGTGTGAAGAAACTCACCCCCTATGAAAGGCTGCTGGATGAGGCCAGCAAAGGAGGAAAGAGGCTGACCTTGAGTCGTTAACCATCCTCCATGATTTCTTCATCAATCAAGCCTTTCACAATACTTCCTAGAAACTAGAATAGCCAGGACTGTATTCTTCTGAACTATTCTTTCATAATGGGTGATGTTGAGTCATCCTCTCCAGGGATTTCCAGGATAGACCAAGAGAATGGTAGTGTCTCAGACGACCAGAGCTAAAGGCACTCAGAAGTCCCTTCCCCTCTAGAGTTCGGGCCTTCTGGGGAGATAGTCACCTAAGACTCCCAGTGACGGGGCGCCCACTCCCTCACTTTGCCAGACACTTGCTAAAAGTCTCCCTATCTTGATGAAATTCTCACTCACTGCTCAAGGGTCTGTCCTCTGGAGCCACAGGGACAGATCTGCCCCTCTCCAACACCACTGATAATATGTTAATCCTGAGACATTACCTGAGACTTCCCAAGACTAGATTTCCCATGTTAGAGGGGTAGGGTAGGCATGGCTTTAGAGGTCAGAAAGAAGGGCTTAAATTCAAATCCCAGTTCAACAACTCATTAGCTGCATGACTTTGGGAAATTTACTTTGCCTCTCTGAACCTTATTGTCTTATCTTTAAAACAAACAATTATCAACACCTTTCTGGATTGTTATAAGGATTCAAACTAACATAAAGAAAGTGTGCACATAGTGGGCATTCAACACGCAGTCTTTATGTGGCAAGATCCATTCACATTTAAAACATTTTCTGAGGGCTTACTTTGTCCCAGGGACTTTGCTGGGGGTTACCCACAAGGGAGCAGAAAGAGAATGAATTTTGTTGTCACAAACCTGGGTTGTTTTTTTTTTTCCACATTTGGATGGCTCCCCAAGGGCTTCTTAAGTACTTTATTTTTTTTTTCTTTTACAATTTATTGTCAGGTTGGTTTCCATATAACACCCAGTGCTCAACCCAACAAATGCCCTCCTCCATGTCCATCACCCCTCCTCCCCTCTCCCCCACCCCCATCATCCCTCAGTTTGTTGTCAGTATTCAAGAGTCTCTCATGGTTTGCCTCCCTCCTTCTCTCCAACTATTTTTCCCCCTTCCCCTCCCCATGGTCCTCTGTTAAGTTTCTCCTGTTCCACATATGAGTGAAAACATACCATATCTGTCCTTCTATGCCTGACTTATTTCACTTAGCATAACACCCTCGAGTTCCATCCACGTTGCTACAAATGGCCAGGTTTCATTCTTTCTCATGGCCATGTAGTACTCCATTGTGTATATAAACCACATCTTCTTGATCCATTCATCAGTTGATGGACATTTAGACAAACCTGGATTTTAATCCAAACTCTACCATCTACCAAGCCCATAAACTTGGAAAATGGACTGACTGAAGCCTCCTCGTCTCATCCCTGCACAGGTAGTCCTGAGCCTCACCTGTCTCATCTTGGCAAAGGGATGTGGTGGGGATTAAGTGATATAAAGCACAACAAGCACTGAACCCAGTACCGGGTTCAGTAGGAAGGCTCAGTAAGTGGCTGCCATATTGAAAGAGTCAAAGATACTGAGTACATAATGGACTTAAGGCAAGGCTCAGCTCAAGCATGGCAATGGATATTTTATTATATGTAATTTAAAGTAATCTTATCTAATTTTAGGGTTCCTAATGTGGACTCTGGACTGCTTCTTTTTTCTACTTATTTTCCCAGGGGAATAGATTTCTTGAATATATAGGGACAAAGTCCTTTAGCTTTGTTGTGTTGTGAATACCCATGGGAATCTTCTACATAAGGATGAAAGCTATATCACTCAGCTAGACATAGTCTTAGCTAAAGAAGAATCCAGCTATGTTTCTGACTCTTAAGAAGTTTAATTACATTAAGGTATGAATGGCTGGTAGTTGCAGGTTTCTAGAAAGAAGGCTTCCAGCCTCCACTGAGAAGTATGGGACAAATTCTAGACATCCTTGAGATTAGAAGATCATCAGGCTGGGGCTCAGGGCTAACTATAGCTTAGTTAGCAGAGAAACTAAGGCAGAAGATCATCCAGACAGACAAGGACAACATAAGGGGAGGGAGTGGGTAGAAAAAGAAAACGCAGTAGGCACGAGGGCGCCGTGGGCCTGCAAGCACCAGGCTAGGACAGCTCTGGGACCTCTGAGCCCATTCCCTGGGGGGGTCACACCTGGCTTGGGAACTGACTAGGGCTTAATTTACCACTGCAGGGTCTCTATGGGGCTGAGAAAGGCAGCAGCTGACAGGGACAACACTACTACTAATCCTAGTCTTTCTCTCCATTTGAGCCACTGGACGCTGGGAGAAACAGGTGGCAAAGAAACGAAGTTTGATTTTGGCGCTATTCCAGAACACCCATGCAAAGAGCCCATCCTCGTAATGTTCAGCGTGGTGACTATAGTTAATAATGCTGCACTGCATATTTGAAAGTTGCTAAGAAAATAGATAGTAAAAGTCCTCATCATAAGAAAAAAAATTCTGTAACTATGTATGATGATGAATGTTAACTAGATTTACTGTGGCGATCATTTTAGAATATATACAAATATTGAATCATTATGTTGTATATCTGAAACTTACAATGTTATATGTCGACTATATACCAATAAAAAACAATGTTTCTTAAAAAGTGCCTATCTGGGGTGCCTGGGTGGCTCAGTTAAGCGTCCAACTTTGGCTCAGGTCATGATTTCATAGTTCGTGAGTTCAAGTCCTGTGTCAGGCTCTGTGTCTCCAGACTCTGTGTCTCCCTCTCACTCTCTGTCCCTCCCCTGCTCATGCTCTGTCTCTGTCTCAAAAATAAATAAAACATTTTAAAAAATGTTTTTAAGTGCTGATCCTATTTCCGTTTTAGACCATATGATAAAGGAAAGCCATGGTTCTCAACCTCTTTTTTTTGTAACTTTATTTATTTATTTTGAGGGTGGGGGCAGAGAAAGAGAATCCCAAGCAGGCTCCATGCCCAGCACAGAGCCTGAGGCAGGGCTTGATCCCATGACCGTGAGATCACGACCTGGGCTAAAATCAAGAGATGGACACTTAACTCATGGGACCACTCAGCTGCCCTGGTTCTCAACCTCTATAACCCGGGATCTTGCAAACATGCAGATTATGATTCTGTGGGTCTGGATAGACCCCCAAATTCTGCACCTCTGAAAAGATGATGCCGAGGCTGTTCTGAAACTCCCTGCCTAGGAAATATATCACAATGTTAGAAAAAAATCTTTACAAATATCCTTTTTAATCAATGGTAGAGACTTCAAGAAAGGGGAACCTGAGGCCAGGGGTGAAGCCAGACCCTGGTCCCAGTGGATACATGTGAAAAGAAATGGTCACATCTTCTGGAAGATTCTACATAGTACCGTGGCCTAGACCTGTTACACATAGAACTTGGCTAGGAATAGGAAGGTGACTCCGGTCAGTAGTTCTTGTACCCATGCAGGGCAGGGAGTCAAACTGGAGACCAATCCACCTAAAGCCAGGACTCAAGAAGGCCTATATCTCGAGAAAAAGGGTGATCTATATAAATAAAAACAATATAAATAAAAGCAAAAACAGAAGTGTCTGTGTCAACCCTGATTTGGAGTCCCTGAGATTTTAGAGCTACTGGATGACCTTTGTGAGCTGTGAGAGTCTGACATGACCCTGGTAGCATGATCTTAAAACCCCCAGATGATCATTTAAATTTAACATGGACCCTGGTGTATTATCAGGACGTCCCGATACCCAGCTGAAACAATCACAGAATCCTCCCAACAGGAATGCACCTCAAACCAGGCCATATAGAGTTATCATAAGAGTTTTAAAAATAGGGGTTCACAGGGGCACCTGGGTGGCTCAGTTAGTTAAGTGTCCAATTTTGGCTCAGGTCATAATCTCGCAGTTTGTGAGTTCAAGCCCCGCATCAGGCTCTGTGCTGACAGCTCAGAGCCTGGAGCCTGCTTCAGATTCTGTGTCTCCCTCTCTCTTTCCTGTTCATGCTCCATCTCTCTCTTTTTCTCAAAAATAGATAAATATTTTTTTTAATTTAATGAAAATAATAAAAACAAAACATAGGGGTTCATAATCAAAAGTTCAATACATACAAGGAGACGGACCACGTGACTGAGAGACAGCAGAGAGAGCAAGCCTTAGAATCAGGCCCTCAAAGACTTCAGATATTGGGATATAGAATATAAAATAATTATATTTAATATGTTTGCAGGAATAAAGAATAAAAAGTAAGTAAAGAGCAAGAGACTACAGGTGTCCTACATGGTTTCCATGGTTACAGTCACCCAGGCTCAACCATAGTGGATAAGCAGACAATCCCCCTGATGCGACCTCAGGTCAGGAGCAGCCTGGCACTAGGTCACAATGCCCGTGTCATTCACGTCGCTTCAGCTCATCACCCAGACAGTTTACTGTCTCCCATCACCACAGGAAGAAGGGTGAGTGTGGTACAGTAGGATATTTGGAAAGAGAGAGACCACATTTACAGAACTTTTATTACTATGTAGTGTTATGATTGGTCTATTTTACTATTTTTGTTACTCTCTTGCTATGCCTAGTTTATAAGTTAAACTTTACCATAGGTATGTAGGTATAAGAAAAAACATAGGTTCAGTACCATCTACAGTTTCAGGCATCCATTGGGGGTCTTGGAACGTGTGCCCCACCGATAAACAAGGGACCACTATATACAAATGAAAAGGTAGATTTGAAAAAATAATCAAAGTACCTACTAATGATATAAGTCAATATCCCTATCTTCCTATATTAAAGCCAACACACTTTCTGTTAGAAAAACCTTTAGAACTTTTCCTGCTCCGTCCCAGCCATTAAATGCAACCTGCCCATACCCAGCAGCAATGAATGTTATAAAAAATATTTTTCCAGAATCATCCCTCTGCCTGACACATTTCTTGTGTACTTCTAGCTCTGAAGTGCCCTGGCTTTCCCCCCCAGCTCCCAGTTTTCCTCAGCTCCCAGTTCCGGGCCCTCCTCCTTTCAAGTGACATTCCCAGATACTCCTTGAGTTCCTCTCAACTGTACGTGAGTCCCTCTTTCATGAAAGCGCCCTCAGTCCGAGGGGGTCTGTGACATGACAGTGGTGGCCGTGGTTATAATCATGCCCCACTCTCCCGCCACCACCTGCATACCTGTTTACAAAGCACTTTCATGTCTGCTAGAGCGCTGTCATCCTCCCAGACAGAGACAGGCTCAGAGTGACTGTCATTCCGCTGGAAATCTACAGAAGCAGAATTCCAGACAGGACTCACTGGCCTGTCTCCACCATGACTACCTCCAATTAGAGCACTGATCAATGACCAGCTAGCTCTTTCTGTTCCTTTATTATGGTAAACCCTGTCCAGCCCTCCTCAAACTGACTTGACATCTTCTTAGTCTTACCCACTTGATTTGGACATCTCTGGGTCATTGCCAAATGCAGACATGTGCTCAAGGAAATGTTAATTTATGTTCCAAATGTCTGAAGACAATCTACCTCTGGCTCTAGTCAGTAGAGACAAAAGCACAGGTTCTTTCCAACAGAAGTCAGCCCAAGCACAGCAGAGGGGAGAGGGGTACCAGAGGGAGACAGGGTCCCCAAGTGTCTGCCCTCCCCCTGTCTCATGTAATATCTTACAATCCCACAGAGAAACATTGTTTAATTCTCAAGGTCCTAGAAAAGCCACAAAGCATGACAGTATGTGGTCAGCCCGATAGGAGGGCCAGTCTGACTCACAGGGCATCTGGGCATCCTGGGGAGCTTCCTAGGTGGGTTGGAAATCTTTTTTGCCCCACTTCTCATACCCTAGGCCCACCTTTCAAATTTAGCCATTGCTGTGGCAACCTGCTGTACACCTGTTGTGCAGAAAATCTCCTGCTTTCTTCCAGTTCGTGCTGTGTGATTCTGGGCAATTCCTTAACCTCTCTGGGTCTCAGGTTCACCGTCTAGAAAAGAGGGATGCTAATGGTATCATATGGTAGTGAGGATTATATGAGTTAGTAAGCGTGACGTACATATAACAGTGCCTGGCACAGAGTAAGAATTATTGTTAAAAAATAGGCATTGCTATTATTTTAACTGTCATTATTATTTCATCTTTATTCCCACTCTAACCGAGAACTGGTGCTTGAAGAGGAAGCCTGGGCTGCTTAGTGCTGAATCTGCCAACTTGGACCTGGACTCCCCATGGGTGGGGGCTGACGTCAGCCCTCGGGCCTCAGGGGTGGGAGAAACGGGGCAGGAAGGTCAAGAATTGCCATTTACTGAAGGGGCAGAATCTCAGAGAATTCTTACAACACCTCAGAGGGAAGGTATTCTTACTGCTTCATTTTTAGATGTGAGGGAACCAAGACTCAGAGAGGCTCGAGGGTTCGTCTGAGGCCAGGAGGGGCTGACCAGGCCTGGCCCACCGAGGTGGCGCTGGGGATCTGGGGCCACCACATGAGGCTGCAGAGGTGGCAAAGAAAAGGGCACGTTTCTATTGTTACCTGACTGACACTGTCCAGGAAGAAGAGGGAGGTGGCAGCCAGGTGCTCCCAGCCCCCTCCCCCTGCTGACAGATGCCACAGGGGGTCGGTCGCCTGTCAGGGCTCTGGGGGAGGGAGAGGGTGAGCACTGCTTCCCTACAGTACAACAAGGGGCTGGGCTGCAGATGAGGTGTGCGGGGAGGAGGAGGTCTGGGCCAGGAGTCAGGACCTGGGCAAATTCCGGTACCCAAAACGGCCCGCCAGGCAATGGGTGCTCCATGATTACTGCTGAACAAATGGATGAATGAACCAGCGATGAATAACATAGGCCCTGCTCTCAGAGAGTTTCCAACCTGGAAGACACACTCATACGTGTCACGTAGAGCAGCACATGCTGTGTCAGACATGAGGGTTGTCAATTCAGCCCAGGTTTGTGAAGTCAGCCCAGGAAAGTGCCCCCTGTGAACTGCGATAATCCGAAAGGGGAACGTGAGCTGTCCAAAAGGACAGGAGGGATTCCAGGAGGCAGGGCAGGGGTCCTTGTGCACAGAGGCTTAGAGGCAAAGACAGTTTAGCATTTGAAAGGCATGTGAGATACAGTGAGATACGGTGTCAGATATAATGTGTGAGAATGAGATACAGTGTGATCCTTATATCTTGGAACACACTTCGCTCTAGCCCCTTCAGTTCCACTCTCCCACGGTGTCAGACTAACCTGTATAGTTATCTGTAAACTGGGCATGTGCCCAGCTCCTCAGCGCTGGGTTTCTAAAGTCCAGCCTCATGTAAGGAGCTGGTTTAATAAGGAGACCTGTCAACTCCCAGGCCCCAAGGGTCGGCCCCATTCCGAAACCACAACCAGGCCTGGGGCTACGCCAGCCCTCAGGGAGCTGCAGGTTTAAACTGAATCCGGGTCTGGGACAAGACCTCTGACCTCCTCCTCGGTGCCCAACCCGCCACCACAGTGTTCACACCCGCCCTCCCCACTGGCTGGCGGCCAGGCCAGCTCCTCCCTGGCTAAATCCCACTGCCTCTCCCCACCCTGCCCTGGCCAAACACTGACGGAGGGAGCTGGAGAAAACCAGACAGGCAGGCCTCACCAGGTGGCAGCCAGGCCTTAGGGATCAAGGAAGAAGAGGGTGACATGGAGGCCACTGGGGCTCGCTGAAGCCAGAAAGACGGGGAGGAGCTGCTCTCTGTTGCAAACTAGAGAGAGAGCAGCGAGCCTCCCCAACAAATGTTCCTGTGAGAGTTAAGAGAGTTATAGTGCCATAATGATCCCCTATGTCTTTATAGGGCTTTACAGTCTATAGCCTGTGTTAACACGAGGTATTATTCTAACAGAGGAGCAGCCAGAAGAGCAGAAGCCGGGGCCTCACCCTCAGTCAC
>PISW01014447.1:0-21057 GCA_004023785.1 Mungos mungo | reverse complement strand
GGTGCAGCCACTCTGGAAAACAGTGTGGAGGTTCCTCAAAAAACTATCCATAGAACTCCCCTATGACCCAGCAATAGCACTGCTAGGGATTTACCCAAGGGATAAAGAAGTGCTGAGGCATAGGAGCACATGTACCCCAATGTTCATAGCGGCACTTTCTACAATAGCCAAATCATGGAAAGAGCCTAAATGTCCATCACCTGATGAATGGATCCAGAAGATGTGGTATATATATACAATGGAGTACTATATGGCAATGAGGAAGAATGAAATCTGGCCATTTGTAGGAAAGTGGATGGACCTTGAGGGTGTCATGCTAAGTGAAATAAGTCAGGCAGAGAAGGATAGATACCATATGTTTGCATTTATAGGTCTAACAGGAGAGACCTGGAAGGGGACCATAGGGAGAGGAAGGGGGAAAGAGAGTGGGGAAGAGTGAGGGACACAGATCAAGGGAGACTACTGAATACTGGAGACGAACCATGGACTGAAAGGGGAGGGGGAGGGGAGGAGGGGGTGATGGTCATGGTGGGGGGCACTTGTGGGGAGAAGCACTGGGTGTTATATGGAAACTAATTTGACAATAAACTATTATAAGAAAAAAAATCTCATTTGAAACTAAAAATAAATAAATAAATAAATAAATAAATAAATAAATAAATAAAGTTAACCCGATAGTTGCCAAATAAGACCCTAGGCTCGCCCTGTAATTGGTTGATTTTAAAGGTACTCTAAATGTTGTGATTGGGTCTCGTCAAAAGTAATGAACACTCTGGACAATGTGTATGGTTAAAGTCACTGCCAATGATGTTATGCTATAATGATTGGACCCTTGTACTTGTGTCACAATTTCCTATAACTCCCCCTTCCCAAAACTCATAAAGGCCCTACCCCACCTTTGTTCCGGGCTCTCAGCATGGATCCACTGCATTGGTGAAGTCTGTGGGCCCGAGCTTATAAGCCCATAATAATAAAGCCCTTTGCTGTTGCATGCGTGACTCGGTCTCCCTGGCGGTCTCTGGTTTTTGGGGATGATATTGAAATCTTGGGCATAACACCCTCATGCATCCAAGATCCAGAGATCTTGATGCCTCTCAGGAAGCTGCCAGGGAGGCTGACACCCCACTATCCCCAGGGCCCAAATTTGTCTTTCTTCTCTGCAATCCTGCTAGCTGTTTAGGGAACTCCTCAACTAACCCTCAAACCTCATTTACTCCACTCCAGTTTTCTCTGTGGCTTCTTCCTTTTCCATTAATCTTCTTAAACATACCCGAAGAAAACAATGGAGAATGTTCTCCATGACTTTTGGCAGATGAGCACCTTTTTCAGCCTGCTTGAGGACAGAGCTGCCACCACAGGCTAATATGGTGTCAAAATTGTGTAAAATTCAGCATCTAGGGGCACGTGGCTGACTTAGTTAGAAGAGCATACAACTCTTGACCTTGGGGTCATGATTTTGAGCCCCACATTGGATATAGAGATTACCAAAAAAACAAACTTTTTTTTTAAACTCAGGAGTGTATAACACATTTACATTTCTGTCTTCACGGTTTTTTAATAGTGACAGTTGACTTTAGTGCTTTTTAAATGATTAAAACGGTCTTTTAAAAATGAAATTCCTGCTGCCTGGGTGGCTCAGTCAGTTAAGCTTTCGACTTTAGCTCAGGTCCCAATCTCACGGTATGCGAGTTCAAGCCCCAGATGGGCCTCTGTGCCGAAAGCTCAGAGCCTGTAGCCTGCTTCGGATTCAGTGTCCCCCTCTCTCTCCACCCCATTCCTGCTAGTTCTCTCTCTCTCTCAAATGTAAATAAACATTTTTAAAAATCTGCAGTTTAAGGGATAAAACACAACTTTTCAGGAGTGATGGTTCATGGAACCAATCCTGCCTTTATCTGTTGGTTCCTGGACCCGTATATTTTATTGCAAAGATTTCACAAGTTCATCTATTTAAAGGGACTTAACCAGACTCACTTGAGAATTTTATTTAAAGACAATACATTGAGGCAAGAAATGGAAAGTACAGGCAAGCATTAGAGGTCTGAGAGATATTTCATACATAATTTCCCATGGCCCTTATTCAAACACAATTACACTCTGAACTGGGGAGGAATGGCCTGTGTCTGTGCAGGGAATTGTAGCTTTAAGAAAGCTAAATGTACAGGGTCCCCGCGGAATTTTTATACACCTTTGTTAAACCTTGGCCAAGCTTGTCAAACTGGTCAGACCATCAGTTGAAGATCCTCAGTAAAGAAATTAACCTTGGTTGTCACCAGGGAAGTTTCAGACCTTTAATAGCACATCATAAATCCCACCGCCCTACTTGTCTAAGAGCCAAAAACGAGACATCCTGGTGTCTCCAAGACAAAGAGAAGAGTTTTTCCAGCCCAGCTATAAATCAACCCTATCAGTCATATCCATTTACTGCAGATCCTACATCATATAATGTTAGTTCCTAAGATATACACTGACTCTGGGGAATGGTGCCCACATCTTCTGACTGTTTTCTCCAACTTGGCACCTTGACAGGTTTCATTAGATCTGCTTTCATCAAAGTAGCTCCATCATTTTACCAAACCAGCAGCCTCTAGGAAGAATGGGAGGTGGATCTTAAGATCATGCATGAAACGCTATATTTCCCATGTTAGGTGGGGGTCCCTTGGTAATGAAGCCCTTTGTATGCTCTCAGATAGTGATGCTGAATCAGGCACTATAGGCAGGAAAAGTAAACCCATACCCTTAATATGTGTCAATTCCAGTCAAGATGAATGGCCAAAATGGATTCTGCACAGTTACTTGCCACCAAGTGGCATATCAGAGGCTTAGAATTGGTCTCAGCAGCATTTAGCAGCAACAATTGCTAGATCAGTCTTGGTGAGTGACAACCATTCCACTGGGCCAGTGTATGGGCTCTACTGTGTCATCATGACTACTCTCTTCAAGCACCCACTAAGCCAGCACTAGGGTGACTGATGACAGAGACTGGCTGCCATCAATTGGCCCACTCAAAGTCTACTTCCTTATTTGGGGAGAGCATTGTCTATTGACCTGAAGGGAAAGAATTAGTTTTTAATGGGGAGTAGGCCATTTCTTCAAAAGAAACCTAGGGACTTAAGATTGTCAAGTGCATCAACCCAGATGTCTCCATTCCCTATCTCAGGACCCCATTCCTTCCCAATCAGAGCCCTGATTTTGGCAGACCAGACTTGCTACAGTTGAGTGCTCCCTGTAAATCTGGTAGGAAAAGTCCTAGGAGCAAGATGGCAGAGAAGTAGGGAGCTCTGTAATTTTCGCCCACCCACATCTATCAAACTAAGAAGGACTGAAGCCACAATACTCTGATCTGCAGGAGTCTGGGAGGAAAAGACACAAAGTCCACAAAGAAGACAGTCTCACAGGGCTACCTCAAGAAACAATCCAAAGTACACATGGTGGAGAGTCCCAAATATCACTGAGTAGGAAAATTAAATAATCAAAGGCACAACAAGAGAAACCAAGAGACACCATTAAAAGAACACTTCCTGAACGGACAGGCCCTGGAAAGTCAATGAGCCTCCTTTAATATAGCAGTACTCACAGGTGCAGAGTGCATAACAAGTTTTTAAAACTGACAGGAAGCTAGCCAAAATGATGAAACAGAAAAAAATCTCCTCCAAAAAAATTCCAGGAAGAAGTTACAGCTACAGAACTGCTCAAAACAGATATAAGCAACATACAGAGCAAGAATTTATAATAATTGTCATCAAATTAATTGCTGGGCTTGAAAAAAGCATGAAAGACATCAGAGAAACTATTGATACAAAGACTAGGGACCTTAAAAATAGCTGTGATGAGTTTAAAAAAATGCTATAAATGAGGTGCATAATAAAATGAAGGTGGCCATTGCACGATTGAAGAGGCAGAGAGGAGAATGGGTGAATTAGAAGACACAGTTACTGAAAAAGAGGAAGCCGAGAAAAGAGAGAGAGATTGATCCAGGAGCACAAAAGGAAAATTCGAGACCTGAGTGATACAATAAAACGGAACAATATCTGTATCATAGGAATTCCTGAAGAAGAAGAAGAAGAAGAAGAAGAAGAAGAAGAAGAGGAGGAGGAGGAGGAGGAGGAGGAAGAAGAAGAAAGAGAAAAAGGTCCTGAAGGGGTGCTTGATCAAATTAGAGCCGAGAACTTCCCCAATCTGGGGAAGGAAATAGACATTGAAATCCAAGAGGCACAGAGAACTCCCCTCAGACTTAACTTGAATCAACCTTTGGCACAATATATCATAGTGAAACTGTCAAAATATGAAGATAAAGAGAGAATTCTGAAAGCAGCTAGGGATAAAAGGGCCCTCACATACAAAGGGAAACCTATCAGAGTGGTTACAGACCTATCTAATGAAACTTGGCAGGCCAGAAAGGAATGGCAGGAAAAATCTTCAACGTGATGAACAGAAAAAATATGCAGCCAAGAATCCTTTATCCAGCAAGGCTGTCATTCAGAAGGAGAGATAAAGGTGTTCCAAATAAACAAAAATTGAGAGAATTCATCACCACCAAACCAACCCTACAAGAAATCCTAAGATGGACTCTATGAGGGAAATGTTGCAAGGAATACAAGGGACACCACTACAAGTATGAACCCTACAGAGAACACAATGAATCTAAACCTACATTTTTCAATAATAACACTGAATGTAAATGGTAAATGCTCCAATCAAACGACATAGAGTAGCAGAATGGATTAAAAAAATAAAAGCCATCTATTTACTGCCTACAAGAGACTCATTTTAGACCTGAGGACACCTTCAGATTGAAAGTAAGGGGATGGAGAAATATCTATCATGCAACTTTCAAAAGAAAGCCAGAGTAGCCATACTTATATTGGACAAACTAGACTTTAAATAAAGGCCGTAACAAGAGATGAAGAAGGACATTATATAATAATTACAGGGTCTCTACATCAGGAAGAGCTAACAATTATAAACATATACACACCAAATTCAGGAGTGCCCAAATACATAAAACAATCACAAACAGAAACAAGCTTATTGATAGACTTGCTATAGTTGAGAATTTCAAATTTCTCTGAAGTTCTCCTACTCTTGTTACCTTCAGCTTTTGAGGGCCTCCTATGACAGGAGAAGAGTCTCCTACCAAGGAGATTCTCTGGCTTTCACAGCCTTGAATTGATCATTAATCTCCCTCTCATTATCTTTCTACAGCACTCTCATGGCCCTCAGCAATAGCCATCCAATTTCAGAGTCCTAATATTTACTATTTCCTCTGTTCTCAAATGAGTGACACATTGCACTTAACAGTGTATTCCTTCCACTGATATACCATCCAGGTTCACTGCAGGTGAAAGTTTTAAAAACTGTACTCTTACTGCATGCCATGGGCTATCTGCTATTTCTGCTACCCTTGATGGGGCTTTCATTGCTATTTGGCCTGTAAGTAATCCCTTTCCAAAGTCTTTCTCTTAGAGTCTGCTTTCTCAGAGACTTCTGGTACCAGTTATTGCAGGTTGGATTATAACCATGAACAAATTCAGAGACAGATTTGCACGCAGGAGTTTCATTGGCAATTGTTCTTAAAACCAACTTCTGTGGGGAAACAAAGAAACGAGATGGTGCAGAGAGAAAAGTTGAAGTATGATTCAGTTGAAACAAAGGCTGGTCTTGGATGATGACCCTCAGTTCCTCTGATGGTCAGTGCAGGTCTCTCTCCACTTCCCCACACTCCTCTCCATCCTTGGTTGTATGTAGAACAGACTCCTGATTTTAGGAACCCAGCTTTTCCTCCCCTTAGAGAGCCAGCTGTTCAACAGCCAACAGTATGTTTACACAGAAAATATTAACATAGAAAATTAGGTTCCCTGTCTGAGGTCACATATCATTAGATTTAGAAATTTTCTCTCTTTCTTGCTGGGTGAAAATTTCAATAATCCCTGGATTTGTGTTTATGTGAGAACTTTCTCACATTGTTTTCTTCTGGTATTGACTAAAGATTAACTCTTCAGATTACTTTTGAATGGAGGCAGACTAAAGGGCTTTGTCTTTTGTAGCCTTTGCAGCGATAATATGTGTACTCTGTGTATTTAATAGGGTGCGAATGGAAGGGGAGCTCTGCGGCAGGTGTGAACTTGTAAATGTCTGAGATCACCAGGAGCGTGGGTGTGGGGGTGTGGGGAACTAACATAAATATGAGTCTGGGTGTAAATGGGAAAATAAGGGCAGGCGGCTTTAAACAGGGGCAGTACACACGCGGGTCTTCATTGTTAAGAAGGAGGCGAGTTGATTTTCAGCTTCCCAGTGACCTCAGTACTGCCTGTTGAAAAGCTGTTTGGCTTCTCATACAGCAGCCTCTGATTTCTATCCTAGGATCAACTTTCTTTCAGCCTCCTTTGCCTAGGAATTCCCTGCCTACTCCTTGTACCTCCACCTCAGCGAGGACAAAACTCTGCTCTGCTTTCTTACATGGCCCTAGAGCAGGCTTTGCTATTTAGAAACTAGTGGGGATAGTGGTGCCTGGGTGACTCAGTCAGTTAAATGTCCAACTTCAGCTCAGGTCATGATCTCAGGGTTCGTGAGTTCAAGCCCAGTGTTGGGCTCTGTGCTGACAGCTCAGAGACTGGAGCCTGCTTTGGATTCTGCGTCTACCTGCCTCCCCCTTACTTGTATGCTCTCTGTCTCTCTCAAGAATAAATTTTTTTAAAAAACAGAAACTAGTGGGGACAATAGGAAAATGGAGGAAGGAGGGATGTGAGACCCTTTCCTCAATTTTCAAATTACCATTTGTTTTTCATTGTTACCAACTTTAAAATGAAATGAAATGAAATAAAATAAAATAAGGGGCACTTAGGTGGCTCAGTAAGTTAAGTGTCTGGCTTCGGCTTAGGTCATGATCTCGCAGTTTGTGGGTTTGAGGCCCACGTCGGGCTCTGTGCTGACAGCTTGGAGCCTGGAGCCTGCTTCTGATTCTGTCTCCATTTCTCTCTGCCCCTTCTCTGCTCACGCTTTGTCTGTCTGTCTGTTTCTCTCTCTCTCTCTCTCTCTCTCTCTCTCTCTCTCTCTCTCTCTTAAATATAAACAAAACAGTAAAATTTTTAAAAATTTTAAATAAAATAAAATAATAAAAAATTAAAGTGAAAAATCCCAAAAATGCTTCAGAACAAGTATGTAGGAAAATTTTTTAAATTTTTGGCTTTGGTTCTGCACATTTCTGTGCAGTAATGTTCAAGTGAAAGATGTGTGTATTTATATAATTGGTTGAATGAACCACACAAGTGTCCCTCCTACTTGCAGGCCCTGCTATCCTGGGATAGGGATAGCACAGGCAAAGAAGGAAAGGATTTTCTATTTAGTTTTTTTTTTTTAACCTAAAATAAAATCTAAGATGCATACATATGCAATTAGCCTATGTGTATCTAATATAATATAGTATTATATTACATTATAAACCAGTAGAAGAGGAAAGCAAGTGGGCCAATCCTGAGGTCTCAGAAGAAAGTTACAGATTGAATGTTATCACTAGTTACACCAGCAACTGGCCTAAAATAGACATTGACTCCCCAACAGTCATTATCTGCCAGATTATAACATTATGAATCACGGTAATTTCATTCTCTTTGTTACCGGTTGGTTTGAATATGGACTAATAAGGACCACCTGGGTGGCTCAGTCAGCTGAACATCCGACTCAGTTTCAGCTCAGGTCATGATCTCGTGGTTTTGTGAATTCGGGTTCTGCGATGACAGTGCAGAGGCTGCCTGGGATTCTCTCTCTGCACCTTCCCTGCTCATGCTGTCTCTGTCTCTCTCAAAATCAATAAATTAACTTAAAAAAATAAAATAGGACTAATGACAATTTGTGGCCAATGAGACATGAGGATAAGTCTGCCATGGGAAGTCTGGAAAAATATTTCCTTTGTCCAGCCTGGAAATGAAGTTAATACCTGAAAAAGCAGGGGCATAAAAACTGAGCATCTGAGTCCTTGTTAAAATAATTAAGTCACTGGGAATCTTAGGGCTACATCAGGGACAAAGGGTTATGCATACAAGCCAAGTTCAGCTGCCGTAGCAATAGTGCAAAACTATGTCAGGTACAGTATTAATGAAACAATATTTTTAATGCTATTCCATGACATGTTTTCCATGGAAAGTATATTTTGAAACAACTAATTTAGAGAGGACAACCCAAGGTAAAATTGAGATTGCCTACGTGTTCTAGTATTAATTAAAATCCTTAAATCAAGATAACCTATCCTGACATGGATGTTTGGAGATTATTATGGTACCATCAGGGATTTTACAGAGGAAATGCGAATTTGGCTCCATGCCTTTCCCTAGTCCCAGAAGTTCACTTGTCCCAGTATATGTATGTGTGTGCTGGTGAGGGAAGGAGCTGGAAAGGAGAGGAAGCAGAGATCAATCTGATAGTGTTGTTGTTATTCAAGAAAAATAAGGTTAAAAGGAACATTTAGGGCTGTCTTAAACATTAAAGAATCACAAAAACCAAACTACACCCTGCTGGGGGTCCATCTCCTAGTACTGATATGGTAAAAGAGATATGCATGGGCTAACTACATATGTATGAATCTTAGACATATTTGTAGAACCAGGTAGAAAACTTCTTTCCGTCTTTGCCTGTTCCATCCCTACCCAAGGACAGCAGCGCCTGTGAGTGGGAGGGACAGTTTGCCTGGCTGATTCAACCAGTTATCAATCTACAAAGAGTGGACCAAGGGGGAAATAACCTAATTTTCCCAGAGATCTCATGATAAGGGTTCCCCCCTGACTAAATTACTAGGCAGTGGAGAATATTTCTTAATAATCTTTGAAATTCCTATACTCCTGACCCCAAGGTGGTAATAACAACCACCTTTAACTAACACATGTCAGGCTCATTTCTTACATTATCCATTCAGTCCTCACACCAACACTGTACCATACATGTTATACTGTGCTAGTTTTAATCCTGCATAAATAAAGGGGCAATGTGATTGACCAGCTTGATCGAGGTCAAACAGCATATGTTAATGTTGAGTTTGAAACCCATCCAAGCAATCTCAAAGTCCATGCTTTTACTATGCAACTATGACAGGGGTCTTCAAGATCACCCTCAGTCTCAATGATTCACTAAAAGGATTCATGTAATTCAGAAAAACTCATGGTTACTATTACTATAGTGAAAAGGATACAGATTAAACCAGCAGAAGTAAAAGGCCCATAGGGTGGAGTCCAAGGGAGACCAGAAAGAAGCTTCTAGTTTTCCTTTCGCAGTGGACTCCTCCCTATGGACAGCACCTGCAGACAGTTACTTCTCCCAGCAACAGTGTATGGCAACAAATACAGAACACTGCCAACAAGGCAAGGTCACCTGAACCTTGGCACCCAGGGTTTCTATTAGGGATTTGGTCACAACAGCACAAAGCACCCATGTGACTGACCTTACTCAGTCTCCAGTCTCTCAGCATGGCCTGAAGAACCCACCATAAATCACATTATTAGCATAAACTAGTGTGACTCAAATATTTGATAATTGACTTGAATATCAATTTGGGATCAGTTTTTATTCCCAGGGCCATAATCAACAGGCTGGACAACTATATTTTATATTTCCAAGTCACAACACTTCTTTGCCATTCTCAAGTCAGAAGGCATAAGTGAATTTAAAGGATACTAGAGACTTCTGGGTTCCAAGTAATTGAGAAGAAGATGAGATCTAGATCAAGAACAACAAGAATATTTTAATACATGGATAATACAAAAGAGAAAAGGAAATGTACTTAAATATTCATAAAAACAAATGTGCTTTTTACAAATTATAAGGTACTATGGACCTATAAGTAGTATGACTGGACTTAAATGAGCTTCAGTTTCCTCATTTATAAGAAGTAATAATAATAAATTATACACATACACATTCACAAACCCCGGCTTTCTGCTGCCTACTTCACGTAATATCTCCTGGCCGCCTATCATCCAATCACAGGAAGATACTCAAGACATTGGTGAACAAGCTTTCAGCCCGCAGGGAACCTCATCTTGTGGGAAAGACAGAAATCAACAGATCACACTAATGCTTATTTACAAATGTAGGTAATTGCCCCAAAGAGAAGGAACACAGCTGTGTGAAGTAGGGACCAATGACTTGAACCGAAAGGAGGGAAGACAATTCAGAGAAGGTTTTCCTCGGCTGAGATGTAAAGGAAGAGAAGGGAAAGGGCCGGGCGGGAATGGAGTACCCCAGGCAGCGGGAAGGGCAGAAAGATGTAACAAACACCGGTTGTCAGAAGCCAAGGGAAGAATTTTGGTGTACATCTTAGGAGCAATAGGAAGTCAGGATTTTAAGCAGAGGAGAGACTAAAGATTTTCATTTTATTTTTTTATTTTTTTTATATAATTCAACACAATTTTATTAAGCACGATATCACATAGAGTTCTTTGATTTAATTGTATTAGTGTAATAAATACTTAAATGACACTCTCGCTGTTCCAGTTACCGTTCTTTTTTTGTTTGTTTGTTTGTTTGTTTAATATAACACAATTTATTTTTTTAACATATGCAATTATTTTCCGTCATTTACAATACAGTAGTTACAATGACACTCCAAACAGAAAAGCAAGGTAAAAAATCAAAACCCCCACTTCTATTTCATGCAATTAGACTTATACAGAAATTAAAAGGTTAAGTACCAACTAGTTAATCACCTAATGTCACAGCTATCTGAAGTGGCAATCGTTATTTAGCAGCTTATCTATGATACACTCAAGATACCTGATACAATTTATTACTTGCCTATAAGCTAAAACACAGCCTGCTTAATACCTTTCCTTAAATTCCACCTCTATACTACAATATACTTGAGGTCCATGCAGAAAAGTAGCTACCTTTTATATAGGAAATGGATGATTAAGTCTTTGGTGCTGTAAAAGCAACTTCATTTTCACTGTAGTTTGGAATTAGTGGCTGCAGAAGGGAAGAGATATTGGCTGGAAAGAATGCATGCAAGGGGATGAAACAGTATTACGAAGGTGCCAGCAGAACGAGTAAGACAAAATATAGAAAAAACTTAAACGAACATTAATTAAACATTTGCCATGTGCTAGGTGTTTTTTATACGTGTATTAGCTGGGATATTAGCACTCAGCCTGGGGATCCCGTTCTGTGTACCCAGGTGGGTGAGAGTCCGACGGGCCTGGGGAGGCGAGGCCCCCACGGGTGAGGGAGGCTGGGGGCCAGAGAGCGAGAGCCGGGCCGCGCCAGATGTCCAGGGGGCGTCACGGGCCTGCCTTCACATTTATCCAACAGACCTTACGGCAAAGATGAAACCTGATGAAACTCCTATGTTTGACCCAAGTCTACTCAAAAAAGTGGACTGCAGCCAGAATACAGCTACATTTTCTCCAGCCATTTCCCCAACACATCCTGGTGAAGGTTTGGTTTTGAGGCCCCTTTGTACTGCTGACTTAAATAGAGGTTTTTTAAAGTACTAGGTCAGCTGACTGAGACTGGAGTGGTCAACCCTGAACAATTTATGAAATTTTTCGAGCACATGAAGAAATCTGGGGACTATTATGTTACAGTTGTGGAAGATGTGACTTTAGGACAAATTGTTGCTACAGCAACTCTGATAATAGAACATAAATTCATCCATTCCTGTGCTAACAGCAACTCTGATAATAGAACATAAATTCATCCATTCCTGTGCTAACAGCAACTCTGATAATAGAACATAAATTCATCCATTCCTGTGCTAAGAGAAGAAGAGTAGAAGATGTTGTTGTCCGTGATGAATGCCAAGGAAAGCAGCTTGGCCAACTGTTATTATCAACCCTTACTTTGCTAAGCAAGAAACTGAACTGTTATAAGATTACCCTTGAATGTCTACCACAAAATGTTGGTTTCTATCAAAAGTTTGGATACACAGTATCTGAAGAAAACTACATGTGTCAAAGGTTTTTAAAGTAAATATCTTTTAAGAAAGACATTTGTCAAAGGAGCTAATAATTCAACAAGGCAATACTCTGATTCTTAGAATTAAAATATTTTGTTGCTCCGACACAGTGACCTCCATAAATATTGGATTGAAAATAAAACATTGTAATTCAACAAATATAATGACACTTAGAAGATTACTTTGGCCTGTGGGCCATGCTGTGAGTTTAGATTACAAATAAGTCTTATAAAGGGAATGATTTTTAACCAAATGAATATATTTTTAACTTGAATCTTTTCTTGCATTGTATTTTTCTAAAGTTTGGCTTCATTTCTTTGTAGTTATAGGTAATATAGAGTTATCTGTCTGCTATCTGTCTTGCTCATTAAAAATAACACCATGAATAAGGCTGTACCACATTCACAAAATTAATATTTTTGTTTCAGAGAAACACCAAAAATCACTTAGGAGGGGTATTTTTTTCTAATACATATTATGTGAAATTGGGTAAGATACAAAATGTAGTGCAGATCAACATTTGTTGGTTCTAATACTGTATTGGCAAACAACCTGGTCAGCCTTTTCAATAAGTAGAAATGAAAATTATAAAATATGACAAGATTCAAAGTAAACCAAATTAAGTGTACATCTAAAAGTTTATATAATTCTCATGTAGATAAGGTACCATCTATCTTAAATGTGAAATATAATTATTCATTTGTTTAAAATACCTAAGAGCAAATATACTTTTTAACAGTGAATTAGCAAATCTTGGCATATAATGTATTTCTAACTTGATTTCTCATCTTTTCATCGATGTCTTCTAAGTAGCATTTTTATGAAAGAGATTAAAAAATTGAGTGGAATATTTTAAATATGTATCATACTGCATTTGTTATATCCTTGAAATGTTAATGGAAGCTTTTCTATTTACTGTGATTGTCATGGTACTATTCTCCTGGTCACTATATTGTTTTGATTGTATTTATTTTAATTATTTTTTAAGTTGAAAAATTGGATATTGTATTAATGGTTCTAATCTTTTGCATTCCATGTTACCTTAAACCTGTTCATATGATGAAAAAAAAAAATCAACACTCAGCCTGACTCCAGTACCCACATTCTTTCTATTCTATCATGGACCCTGAGCAAGTGTCACATGAACCTAATTTTTAAACAATAGAAGAATCAAGTATTTGGTGTCATCGTCAGTAAAATTGATAATATAATAAATTTTGACATAACACAGGAAAGGGGCAGAAGAGAAAAATTTTCTAAAGTAAATGGTTCTTAACCCAATCTATTCAAATAGTGAGAGGTAAAAGGTCAGAAATGCTTTGTAGATTAGTAATTATTATTCATTAACTTTTAATGCATCAATTCCAATTTAAATGACAGTAAAATTAAATTAAAAATCCTAGCTCAGTTTCTCAGATGGGAGCCAAAATGGCTCATTCAGAGTCATCTCACATGGGGCTACAAAGGTCAGGCCTTTATGGCCCAACCTGGATCAGTCACTAAATGTGGGCTACCCTGAGAAGAGTGTGACCTTGGTGAGACAGCTCTTTTTTTTTTTAACATTTATTTATTTTTGAAAGACAGAGAGACAGAGAAAGAGCAGGGGGAGGAGCAGAAAGAGAGGGAGACACAGAATCTGAAGAGGCTCCAGTCTCTGCGCTGTCAGCACAGAGCCCTACTCGGGGCTCAAACCACAAGATCATGACCTGAGCCAAAGTCGGCCACTTAATCAACTGAGCCACCCAGGTGCCCCAAGCCTTTCTTTACAGCTGAAGTGATCCCCAAAGACACTGCCAGCTGGAGCCGTCCGCTGAGAGTGGACAATAGTTAGGGACGAGGCCTTCACTGAAGTGAGGTCTGAGCCACCCAGTCCCAAGCCCACTCTGTTCCCACAAAATATTATCACCTCCTTGGAAATCTCTCTTCATGTTATTACTCTCTATTTGGAGAAAGAAATCCCTGAGGTAGTTAAAGAAGATTTCAGGATAAATTTGAACGGAAAAGATAGAAGATTTATTCAACAAGCAATTACTAAACACACACTTGCTACACAGTATCAGAACCAGAAGACACTGGTCAAAATCAGATACATAAACATATACAATAGTAGGCGGGATAACAATGCTTTATAAACTGCGTACAACAAGAATGCAAAGGCAGAATCAGGGGTGAGGGGGGGTCACAGAGGAAGAAGTATACTGGGGAAAGAAAAATAAATAAATTCTAAGAGGCCTTAATGGTGAAAGACAATAAATGTATCCTGCCACCCCCTCCGTCCCCTATACCAATCCCCTCTCTGAAGCTATTCGCTTGAATAGTAGAAATAACGACTGTGCTGGAGTAAGCTCTTCATAAATAGCATCTCAAAAAAGCTCTTTCCAGTCCAAACACTCCTGGGGTCTGTTTTCCTAAATCCGTAGCAATAGTCCTATTCCACAGAGACTGTGCTACCGACTAATGCTGGGGAAGGCACGTTGACATGAAAGGAGCCGGGGCGATGAAGCTACAAGAAACCCGGGGTTCCCTTTCTGAGGCGGCCACTTGCTGAGGTGCACTGCGTACTCTACGTGCTGTGAAGTTGCCATGACTGTACCTATATCACATCTTACATGTACTAGACAAAAGTATTTAAGGGATATATGCAGGAGCTCAGTAGATTTTGTTCGCTTTCCTCCTCTTATCCCAAGAACACTCGCTACTCAGGAAGATCAAGCCTATGTCTAGAGTTCTCCCAGAACCCGAGCCTCACAAACCGATCGTTGTGCTTTCACACGCCCCCGGTCAGGCCAGCTGCTGGATACTGGGAAAGAAAGCTGAATTAGACATGGTCCTGATCTCAAACAACTTACAGCTTGGTGAGCAGGTGGAGAGGGCCGGGTGTAAGTGCCAACCAGTTTATCAGTAATTAGGACACAGCATGGTTAATGTTAGAGGAAGTAAGCCCAGGGTGCCAGAGAATAGAGGTGCTAAAACCCTAGAGAGCACAAGAAAGTATATAATTCATCATATTTTTAAACACAAAAAAGCTGAGACAAAAAGAAATTTGGTGGTAAGTCAAAGTCACACATCTACTTATTATTAGAGAGTCTAATTATTAGTAGAGTCTGACTAAAACCAAGAACTCCTATACCCAGCCCAATGCTCCCCTCCTATTTCTATGTATTTTGTTCTCCAAACATAAGGGACTTTTGCGACTTCATATAACTTGTCTAAGTGTCTAAGGCCTTGTGGTCTGCAGGTGGTCATAGTCTTTCCCTGAACTCATCTTCTCTAACAAGACCTCGCTTCCTTTTTAAAAATTTTTGTTAATGTTTTATTTAGTTTTTTGAGAGGGAGAGAGACAGCATGAGCAGGGGAGAGTCAGAGAGAGAGGGAGACACAGAAGCCAAAGACAGGCTCCAGGCTCTGAGCTAGCTGTCAGCACAGAGCCCGACCCGGGGCTTAAACCCACGAACCGTGAAATCATGACCTGAGCCGAAGCCAGATGCTTAACCGACTGAGCTACCTAGCACCCCAAGACCTCGCTTTCATTCCCACTGTGTGACCAGTTAATATACCCAAGTGAGAAAAGCCTAGAAAGGCATTACAGAAGAAAGCACATGCTGGAAATCTTTATACTTTTGGCTTTATGTTCATTATGCTGATCAGCAATAAAATCACTGGGACTCCAGGATTGAGCTATGATTTCCAAGTCTAGGATTTTAAAGCCTCCAAAAATAGAGGAAAACTTAAGGAAACAAAGAAGAAAAAATTCATGATCTTTCTTTCCTCTTTCTCCAATTAACTCTATATAGGGGTAGTGCTGAGGTCTGCAGCAGTGACGGAGCCTTCTTACACACTCTGCCTACCACAGTAAGGCAGTAAGAAACCATCTTCATGTATAGTACAGGGCTCGAACCCACAGCACTGAACCATCCGGTTAGTTTACTGCTACGTATTTCATAAATCATTAATACTTGCTTGGGAAGACTTTACAAATAGGTTCCATTAATTAATTTCCTTTCACTTGGAAGTTAGAGCTTTAGAATTCTGTTTGCAAATACACATACACACACATATGGATGTGCAGCCATTCAAATATTTAATCAAATAATAAAATAAGAATACTGAACTAATTGAAATTGTGCAATTAGTACAATGACTTATGACTCAAAGACTGACATCTGCTGAGGTTAGTGCTGGTATCAACTATTCTCAGGATTAGGTTCACATACCTTATCTAGATAAATTTAGCATTCTGACTTTAACAGTTATCCTCACGAAAACAAACTTGATTTTTTTTTTCTGGCTGTAAGGGAGTATATATTCACAGTAAGTAATAGAAAATGTTAAAAAGTACAGAAGTGATAGGGCACCTGGGTGGTTCACTTGGTTAAGCATCCAACTCTTGATTTCAGCTCATGTCATGATCTCACACTTAATGGGATTGAACCCCACGTCGGGCTCTGAGCTGATAGGGCAGAGACTGCTTGGGATTCTCTTTCTCCCTCTCTCTATCCCCCCCCCACTTGTGCTGTCTTTTTCTCTCTCTCTCAAAATAAATAAATACTTTAAAAATTTTTTTAAGTTCGGAAGCAAAAAAAAAATTACCCATATTCACACAACCAAGTAATAACCACTTCCACAGTATAATAGTATATTATTTGTATGTACATACACATAAATATACATATATATTGAAATTATTATTATATTTTGCATAACAATTTATAACTGAATGTTTTCCTTATTACATTTTCAAATTCCCTGGGGAAATATTAGAGATTAGTGCTATCATCAAAAACTAGAAAGGCCCTAAGGAAGGATTCCTATTCTATTACCATTTAACTTGCCTTTATGGCATATTCAGAAGAAAGAAGTATCTTAGAGGATGACCATGGATTATGATACCATTAATTAGGTGGTGATTTCAATTCCAGCTACTTTTTTAGACTTGGCTCCTTCAGTGGAGCGAATCAACACAGCCCCTGACATCTCGTACGCAGCGTTGATGTGTCGTATTCTTATTCTGCACAACAATGTGTAAGGATAACCGGAAGCAGCTTGCTTTCATTCGCTTGGCTATACTCTGATGGCTCTGCCCCAGCTCTCTATGTCCAGTGTCCTGCTCTCTGCCATAATCTAATCCAGCCAGCAGCAAATTGTGACCCAGAGACCACATCAAGCCTGCCACTTATTTTTGTATGACTCACAAGCTTAAAATGTTATTTATATTTTTCAATTGTTGGACAAAAATCCAAAGATAAATAATATTTCATGACATGTAAAAATCATGTGAAACTCAGATGTTGGTGTTCACAAATAAAGTGTTATTGGAACATAGTCACTTGAATGCTATCTATATGTTGTTTATGTCTCACCCTACAACTACAGAGTGGAAGAGTTGCAACGGAAATCACGTAACTCACAAAGCCTAAAATATCCATTACCTGGCTCTTTTCAGAAAAAGTCAACCTCTGATCTAGTTCACAGAGACCTTGATTGCCTTGGCACACCACTGAACTTCATGCCAGTCCACGACACGGATGACATCATGCTGAGTGGAACTGATGAGCAAACAAAATGGTTAGTATCCTATTTGCCAGAGTGACGCACATGTGTCGCATGGAAATGGGCGATAAACCCCACTACTCAAGGCCCTGCCACCCTAGTGAAGTTTCTAGAGATTGAGTGGCCTGAATCATATGAAGATAGCTCTTCTAAAATAAAGAACGGTTGCTGAACATTGCACTTCCCACCAAGGAAAAGGAGACACTTTGGGGTCTCTCTTGAGTTGAAGGACCGTAAGTACATATTTGAGTGTGCTGCCAGTTTGAAGGGGCCCACAAGCAACCAGAAGCTCTGCAACAGGTCTTAGATGCAGTGATGAGGCTCTTGTGTCAGTTAGGCAGCTAGGGGATCCAATGATATTTAGCTTTTGCAGCAGACTGAACATAATTTGGAACCACTAGAAGTACAGCGTAACCATCTAAAGTGGTGGAGAAGAGCTATGCTTTTTCTGCAGAAAACATCTCTTTAGAGAAACATACACTGGAGTTCTACTGAGCCTTCATAAAGATTAAACGCCTGATCGTCAACCTTCAAATGCCCAAGGCAACTGAGCTGCCATGATAAATATGGTATTCACAGACACAAGAATTATCACGGTCTATATAATATCAGTCTCAAAGATGTACTGAAGGTTAAGCTAGCTGCTTAAGTGGTGGTGGCAGATCTCCAGGGCACCTACTCTTGCTCTGTTGCCTGTATCTTCACATCATCCTTCTTTGAACAGGTCTTTGTCCAAATTTCCTCTTCCTATAAGGACATCAGTCATATTGATTACGGTGTATCCTAATAACTTCATCTTAACTTAATTACCCCTTTAAAGACCTATCTCCAAATAGAGTCATATTCTGAGGTACTGGAGGTTAGGACTTTAACATGCAAATATAGGGGGTGGAGCATAATTCAGCCCATAACAGCTGGCTCTAATTTAGTCTGTGTACCTCTATTTATTTGGGTCCACAATAACATACTATATGAAGAAGATGAATGACATAAACAAGTAGAGGTAAGAAGACACCATGTAAATTTTAGGGTTTTGTTTTGTTTTTTTTTTTACTCACAACAAAAGATGATATCCCTGACAAATGGCTGAAATCACTGAGGTCTGATAAAACCTGGCATGCCCTCAAATGCATGGTTTAGTTTACAAGCTACAATGTCATTTTACCAGGTATTTTTTTAAACCGTATTTATAACTTGTTTAATAGATAAACTTTTTCCATTATGGCAAAATATTCATTGGTATCCGCATATGAAAGTAAGACTCCCTTGGGAATGAATACTGTGAAATAAAATAGTCTAGGCCTTTTTATTTGTTTTATTTGAGAGAAAGAGAGCAGGCACATGTGAGCGGGGTAAGGGCTGAGGGAGAGAAAGGATTTTAAGCAGACTCCACACTCAGCACAGAGCCCAATGTGGGGCTCGATCCCACAACCCTGGGATCATCCCTGAGCTGAAATCAAGCCAAATGCTCAACTGACTGAGCCACCCAGGTGCCCTAGTCTAGTCCTTTTTCAACCAAGGAAATCCCTGACAGTAGTTAAAAGGAAGGCTGTTGTATTTGATTATAGTCTTGTGTCACATTTCTTTCCCTTAGAACTTTGTACACCTGGATGTCTTCTGGAATTATTAATATACGGCCAATCTTTTCTTTTCTCTCCTCTCAGGGAGCCTTTGGGGGGGGGGGGAGCTGGTTGCTTAAAGAATTATTTCTTATTGTCATGTCATTGATTTGCCAGCCACTCCTTTATATCCTTCTTTTAGATCTCTGAATCCTTTCTATAAAGATATTTCAATATAAGTATTCCATTTAAGGAGCTTAAACTACTAAAGGAATAGCAATTATCCTAGTATTGGATCATCTTTGTTCTCTATCACTATCATTTTCTTTCCAATTGCTTTCATCTTTGTCTCTTTTCTCAGCCATTGTTTAAGAATTAGTCAGATACTCATTTATTTAGCCCTAATAACACATCTGTGGGCTAACTGCTTTTTTTTTATTCCCATTGTTTTATTCAGGGACTCAACAGGAAATGTACTCAAGCTTGCTGCTTTAAGATATATGTAATAAAAAGATCATTACAAAGGTGTGAATGGAGGGTAACCACAGGGGACAGTTAAGTGTTCTGGGTTTCGTAACACTTAGGCACTGTGTTAACATCCTTAGCCCTGAAGGATACTGGGAGGAAGGGATCACTATTTCCCTGCAATAGAGTGAGCTATTTAGATTAAAGGCGCTTGCCAGGAGATCTGACCTTCAGTTAAAGGATAGAGCCCTGTGACCTCCTAATAAGGGAGCCGGAGGGGAATATATATTCTAGCTCTACTTTATTCTCATCCTTTGATTTCCTTTGAATGCTTCCTTATTGCCCAGATCCAACTGGAAGTTAAAAGTCAAGGAAGCTTATTGATATAGTCCATATAGGTCAGCCTCTGCCTGATAAGACACAAAGCAGAGGAGGGTGAATAATAGATCTGGAGTGGCAAAATCAAGACATTTAGCATATCCACTGTAGACTTGAATACTACTATACCATTTCGACTCCATCAGTAGATGGTTAGGAGGAAAAGCAGATATTCAATAATTTTAAGGTGGGGAGGGATAGAAAAATTATATATCCAGACCTTTTTCAAACCAAACAAAAAAAAAAAAAGAAAAGAAAAGTAAATGAAACCTTTTTTATGACCAAGTATCACAATTACTTTTGGCAACCACTGTGAACTAGAAGCTTCTTTGATTATTACAAAGCTTAATAGCATCCAGAAGATGGCAGTATTGGTAAAGCATTGCACCACGGAAATCTTGAAAAATTTTTTTAGTTATCACTGAGGGATAACAAACTTCCTAAATAAAAAAAAAATAAAACTTTTAAAGCATATTTGGTCCTAAATAACAAAATGCAGAAATACTAAATTACTGTCAAATAAGCTTATGGCTCTATGAAATTGGTTATTCAACCGTGTCTATGTCCTAGTACTTTCTTGATAAAATCCTTAAATTCAAGAGAAACATATCTACAAATATACATAGTATTATGTAGTCTTTATAAGATTTGCATGAATTGTTAAGTTTTAAAGTTTAGGTTGGATCATTCATTTTTCTTGTATGTAGCTTAGTGAGCTCCTTGTATATTTTGGATAATAGCCCTTTATCTGATATGCCATTTGCCACTATCTTTTCCCATTCTGTTGGTTGCCTATTAGTTTTTTTGATTGTTTCCTTTGCCTTACAGAAGCTTTTTATCTTGATGAGGTCCCAGTAGTTCATTTTTGTTCTTGATTCCCTTTTCTCTGGGGATGTGTCAAGGAAGAAATTGCTGCAATTGAAGTCTAGGAGGCTATTTCCTGCTTTTTCCTCAGGGTTTTTATGGTCTCCTGTCTCACATTCAGATCCTTTATCCATTTTGAGTTAATTTTTGTGAATGGTGTCAGAAAGTGGTCTAATTTCATTTTTCTACATGTTGCTGTCCAGCTCTCCCAACACCACCTGTTGAAGAGGCTGTCTTTTTTCCATTGGACACTCTTTCCTGCTTTGTCAAAGATTAATTGGCCATATACTTGTGGGTCCAGTT
>PISW01014446.1:0-21039 GCA_004023785.1 Mungos mungo | reverse complement strand
CAGCTTTGTAGTAGAGGCTAAAGTCTGGGATTGTGATGCCTCCCGTTTTGGTTTTCTTCTTCAATATTACTTTGGCTATTCGGGGTCTTTTGTGGTTCCATATGAATTTTAAGATAGTTTGTTCTAGCTTTGAGAAGAATGCTGGTGCAACTTTGATGGGGATTGCATTGAATGTGTAAATTGCTTTGGGTAATAATGCTAAATGACAAAAGACTATAGATGCTGGCGAGGGTGTGGAGAGATAGGCACCCTCCTACACTGTTGGTGGGAATGTAAACTGGTGCAGCCGCTCTGGAAAACAGTGTGGAGGTTCCTCAAAAAACTATCCATAGAACTCCCCTATGACCCAGCAATAGCACTGCTAGGGATTTACCCAAGGGATAAAGAAGTGCTGACGCACAGGAGCACATGTACCCCAATGTTCATAGCGGCACTTTCTACAATAGCCAAATCATGGAAAGAGCCTAAATGTCCATCAACTGATGAATGGACCAAGAAGATGTGGTATATATATACAATGGAGTACTACATGGCAATCAGAAAGAATGATATATGGCCATTTGTAGGAAAGTGGATGGACCTCGAGGGTGTCATGCTAAGTGAAATAAGTCAGGCAGAGAAGGATAGATACCATATGTTTGCACTCATAGGTCTAACAGGACAGACCTGGCAGGGGACCATGGGGAGAGGAAGGGGGAAAGAGAGTGGGGATGAGTGAGGGACACAGATCAAGGGAGACTACTGAATACTGAAGACGAACCATGGACTGAGGGGGGAGGGGGAGGGGGGAGGGGGTGATGGTCATGGTGGGGGGCACTTGTGGGGAGAAGCACTCGGTGTTATATAGAAACTAATTTGACAATAAACTATTATTAAAAAAAATAAAATAAAAAATAAAAAACACTGATATATTGGCCTGCCTGGGTGGCTCAGTCTGTTAAGCATCCAATTCGACTCAGGTCGTGATCTCAGCATTTGTGAGGTCAAGCCCCATATCGGGCTCTGTGCTGACAGCTTGGAGCCTCGAGCTTGCTTAGGATTCTGTGTCTCCTTCTCTCTCTCTCTCTCTCTCTCTCTCTCTCTCTCTCTGCCCCTCCCCTACTTGCTCTCTCTCTCTCAAAAAATAAGTAAATATAATAATAACAATAAAAAAAGCACTGATATATTCATGAAAATGAAGACAATATGGTAACGAAGTTAATTATCCCATGAATTAATCTAAATATTTAATGTAATCCCAATCAAAATCCTAACAGGTTTTCTTTTTTCTTTTGGGCAGCAGTTCACAAGCTGAGTCTACAATGTATATGAGAAAGCAAAAGACCAAGAATAGCGATGATGGGAAAACTTGACCGCCAGAGAGCTAAGCTTCTCATAAATCTGTTAATTTAGATTGTGTGGTACAAGTAGCCCAATGGGACAGAAGAGTGAGGCCAGAACACGGCCCAGAAATGGCGCCGTGAATAGATACCCGGACATTTGATATCATCACCATGATAGAGCCCTGCGGGGGGGAACCGTGCTGGGACAACTAGGTCCCCGCAAGGGACACACATGGGTTTAGATCCTCCCTTCGACCAGTCGTAAGTATTCCTTCCAGATGGAGTAGAGTGCTTTTTTGCAAAAAGAAAGAATAAAGCTTCTAGAATCTAAGACCTATTATAATATATAATTATAATATAATATAATATAATATAATATAATATATAGTAGGTCTTTAAAAAGACACGAAAGACCTAGTCACAGAGGAAAAGACTAATATGTTCACTTCATTAAAGAATTTCAATTACCAAGGTGCCTGGGTGGCTCAGTTGGTTAAGCGTCTGACTTTTGGTTTTGGTTCAGGTCATGATCTCATGGTTCGTGAGTTCTAGCCCAGTGTCAGGCTCTGCACTGCACTGACAGGGACTCTCTGTTTCCCTCTCGCTCTCTGTGCCCTGGGCTTGCTCTCTCTCCCTCTGTCTCTCTCTCTCAAAACTCAAGAAAGAAACTATACAAAAATTAAAAATTAAAAAAATTTTTCAGTCACCAACATGAGACTGAAAAGACAAGTCAGAAAGGAGAAAAGAATTTGCAGCTCGCACAACTGATACACAACTAATGGTCAGAAAGAACTCCTACAAATCACTAAGAAACAGCCCTACACAAATATGGGGGGTAAACATGATCTGGCACTGATGCAAAAAACAAAAAAAAAATAGGACATTTAGTTGGTCAGTAGGTCAATAAACATACAAAAGGTTGCTCAGCCTCATTTTTAACCAAAAAAGTGCGCTCCAAAGCCATAATGAGCTTTCATTACATAAGCATCAGAGTGGCACCAAATAAAAGTGCCGCCATGTAAATTCAATGGCGAAGACAGGAAACAACTTTCCTGCTACCCTCTTGTGTCTCATATTTTAGAATCTAAATGAACCCCAAGAGATCCATTCCTTAGGCAGGTCAGGTTTTGGATGGTCTACATGAAACGCTGTGATGAAATAGTACAGTTGGGGTCTCCATGACTGCTGGAGAGGCATTTCCTGGCTGGACCGTTGGCCAGTTGGTCTAGCAGAATGCTTTGTACCTTCTTCCCTTCTTCCTTCAGCTCTGTGGGAGAAGCCATTCGCTCTCCCATTGACCGCTCCCCAAGACTTCTACGTTGATGAAAATACAGTAGTCAAGGTGCCTATGATGCGGCAGGATACAGAGGACCACTGGTATCTTCACGACAGATACTTGCCTTGCTCAGTGCTGCGGATGGATTACAAGGGAAACGCGATGGCCTTTTTCATCCTCCCTAACCGAGGGAAAATGAAGCAGGTGGAGGAGGTCTTGACTCCAGAGATGCTAACAAGGTGGAACAGCTTGCTTCAGAAGAGGTAATCAGGGTGACACGTGGTGCTGAATCTGCAGCACTGCCCTTCAGACGGACCCTCCTAATGAAAGCCGGTGCCCAAAACTGGGGGCAATTGACAAATGATGAAAGAAGTCTCATTTGCTTTAAGACTTTCCATGGGTTTTCCTCAAATAACGAAGGTTCCTGTTACATCTGAGATAGGATATTGCCCCTATCAGCGAAAAGAGAACCAGACTGGGGATTAAGAGTCCTGGTTCTAGATGTAACCCTCATACAGCACAAGACTTGGGTGACGTGACCTTGGCTCTCTGAGGGTCTGCCCCTGTGCAGTCAATGCGTAGACCTCTGGTCAAGATGGCTGGCATGGAGGGACTTAAGAAAACTCCATCTGCCCTATGAGTGGGAAATGTTTCCAACCACGTATAAGAAAAGGGCCTCAACCCAAGGCCACATGTGGATGGAAAATTTGCACAGCTCATGGGAGAGAGGAATTCTAGCCAAAGAAATCATCTGGTCCCAAATAAGTGAAAACCACAGGACCCCAACAGAGGCAAAGGCAAAAGTGCCGCAGAGGGGAGACTGGCATCTCCCTGTGCACCTGGGAAAACACGGAAAACACACGGGTCTCCTGGAAAACAATCTCTGCTGAAGATTAGCTCCCAAGGGAGGAGGTTCTGTGGCCCGGAGGCCCTGGGGGCAAAGAGGCCTGGCTCTAAGCCCCTGGGAGCATTGAGCAAATGGTGTTTGTGTTTATGGCGGCAGAAGTCAGATGGAGTGGGGCCAGCTAGAGGGTGCAGGCAAGGCGAGTGCAGTGCGCTGGGGTCCCTCACTTGTTCCTGAGTCCAGTGTTTTAACCCCATGCCTCTTCCAGGTACTTTTACAGGAAGCTCGAGTTGCATTTCCCCAAGTTCTCCATTTCTGGCTCCTATAAATTAGATCAGATTTTGCCCGAGCTGGGCTTTGTGGACGTGTTCTCGCAGCAGGCTGACTGGTCCGGCATCACCGAAGAGCGAAAGCTGCAGGTGTCCAAGGTAAGTCGTCGGCGGTCATGGATGCCTGGAGACGCGGTGGGGAACAGCTGCTCCTTGGGAGCTGCTAGGTGATGGGTGTTCTCTCTGACACCACGTGAAGTCTCCGAGCCTGAGTGTCGTTCAACCATCTCCAGGCATGGGCTTCCACAAACCAACCCGCCACGTGCTGGTGTGGTGCTTGGCGCTGGGGATGGGGGGTCCACCCAACCCCTGTCCTCAGGGAGCTCTTGCAGTCGAGTGGGCTCCCTAGATCATGACAATGGCGAGTGACACATTGGTAGAAATAGCGGAAGGATAACAGACCAGGCTGGGCTGGGTGTGTGTGATATCAGAGATTCCTTTGACGAGAGAAAGAGACCCAGGACTTCAGTGAGGAAGACAAAAGTGCACCATTGGGTAGAGTCTTGAGTGGCAGAGTTGAATTCCGGTTCCTTCCCTTACAGCGGTAACGGGCTATCTAGTGTCTGGATTTATTTTCCTCAACTGTAAACCAGCCATAATGCATCAACCTTTTAGGTCCCCGGCACGTAGTAAGTCAGTTTTTGATAGGAAGAATTATCTCTGTAATTAAGAGGGCCTCCAGCTCACCAATCCATCCAGCGTAGACATTCTTCCAGTGATACCAAGTGGGTTGGCCAGCAGTGAACCGTGGTGTTGATCTTCAGCCATCTCTGGTCCTTCCAGGCTTCCCTCAGTCCTGGCTCATGTTCTCTTGGAGGTAACACTTGTGATTTCCTTCCCAGAGTTTCCACAAAGCCATTCTGGAGGTGGACGAGGCTGGCACCCAGGCTGCCGCAGCCACTGGCACCTTCACTACCTTTCTGTCCGCCCGGCACAGTCGCAGAGTTCTGTGGTTCAACCGGCCCTTCCTTGTGGTGATCTTCTCCACCGATACCCAGAGCATCCTCTTTCTGGGCAAGGTTGTCAACCCCATGAAACCATAGCCTTCCCAGGGCTAGCTCTTCTGTGACAAGCCAGAGGATGTGGCCTGGGGCGCTCGGTGTGAGCAGCTCCATGTTTGGAGCAGGGGATACAGAAGATCCTGAGAATCCAGGAAAGAAGAGGCTGTTGGAGAGGGAGGGGGATGTGGACGGGGCAAGGTGTGTGTGGACTGGACACCTAGCTCATCGGGGTGGTGCGACCTCAGGCAGATCGCCTAGCTGCTTTGAGCACCTCCCGGGAGAGTGGGAGACACCCTGCCAGGTGGTTGAAGGGATTAAACAAAATGCTGGCCATGAGGAACCTGGCTTGGTGCCTCGCACATAGTAGGTACTCAATAAATGCATCCTTATTTTCCATCGCTTTGGGTTTTGCCCTGCATAGCCCTGGCAGAGCTGGGCCCAGTTCATGTATGTGAGATGTTCTAGGTTCCAGGGGGTTGGCAAGGTGCATATGGAAGGGGGAAGTGGCGTGGGCAGCCAGCAGCCCTGGGCAGGGTGGATGCCTTGTTTCAAAGGGGGTGGGGGCTCAGGAGGCCATGGCTGGGAGAGCAACAGTCAGAGCCACTGCCAGAGGGACCCGGCAAGGCCGGCAGCCCACTGTGGGGCACAGGCACTGCCCCCTCCCTTGGCCATGGAGATGTGGCCGGTGCCCCAGGATCATGGCCATGATCACAGATGTGCTGCAGAAGAAGAAAGAGCATGAGGTTGGTGCCTGGTGCCTGTGTTAACACCCCATCCTCTCCTGATGCGCTGCAGGACCTCCACCAAGTGCCTTCCCTTCTTGGGCCTCAGTTTCCCCACCTAGGTAGTACGGGCTGACCCACATGGTCCAGCTCAGACATCTGTGGTATACGCAGGGTGAATTCTCTGAGCAGGGTCCACCCAGAGGCTTCGAGAATAAACCTTCCAGCCCTCCCTCGGGAGGAGGTGGCCAGACAGAACCTGGCCATGTTTGCCCCAAGGCTCGGTGCTTTGGGGCAAATGCACTTCCCGAGGCCTGGGCCTGTGGATTTTCTTGTCAGCCAGTGTGGCCGAGGCAGGAGGTTGCCCCTGGTGACTGAAGAGACATGCTGAGGGCCACCTCCAGCACTGATGGTTGATCAAGAGCCTCAACATCGCAGGGTTTGTGTGACGGATGTGGTCCCTGGCCCAAATACTGCCACTAGTACAGAATGGGCTCCTTGTGGGAAACCAGCATCCAGAGCAAGACGGATCGCTTCTTTATGGTGAAGGAAGCCGTTGCGAAATGAAGTGAGAGAGGACGGGAAGGGAAGATTTCAGGGTTCTCCCCCCTCGCCTCTAAAATACAGCCTTGAGCTGCACAGGATGACCCCAGAACAACCCTGATCAAAGAAAGATCCCAAATGAAGTGCTTGTCACACCAGCCCCGAGCGGCATGGACAAGGAACTACAAGTGCCACAGGACCCCTGCCCCCTCCACTGCTCGGAGGACCGCAGACCCTCCTGTCCATCCCCTGGTTTGATGCGCCGAGAAGCACATATGTTACCGACAATATTGGTCCACGTCCCCCTGCACCTGTTGAAGTTGAATTCTATTTTTTAGTGATCAGGCAAGACATAAAGCCTGGCCCAGGCTGACACTCCCAACTCTGCCCCTATAGAAGCAGGTGGGTGGGTGGGCTCAAGCCCCTCCATGGGGGAAGCCCGAGGCCTGGGGTTGCTGTGGCCAGCCTCCCTGGGTGGTGTGCGAGGGGGGAGCCTCAGTGTGACCAAGAGGAGGGAAGGGGAGAAGTCACCTTCAGTTCGGCCTTGAGAAGGATGCCACCGTATTCTGATGAAGCCTGCCCCTTCCCTGCTCAGAAGCACTCTGTGGCTCCCTATTGCCTACAAACTAAAGCTCAGAGTCCTCTGCCTGCAGCCAAGGCCCTCACAATCTGGCTCCTGCCTGCCTCCCTGCCTCAGTCCCTCCTCCTGCACTCCTGTGCCCAATGACTCGAGCCACGGATACTTGCTGTTTGCCCAGGTTGTCCGTAGCTTGTACCCTGGGCCTTCATTCCTGCTGGCCCCCCTTACCCAGAGTGCCTCCTTCCTTGTCTCTGAGCATCTGCCAGACCCGCCACCACCCCCTCATGCCATCCCCAGGGCAGACTGCCATTCTCCCATCGAATATGGGTGGCTGACAGTCATCTCTGCTCCCCGGGCCCTGATTAGGTGGGACATCTTGGAGTCAGGGCCCTGTTCACCCCGCATTTCCTTCACTTACCCCGGAGCCTGGCCCCAGAGCTGATCGTAGGGTCTGGCATGTGGCTGAAGCTCAACTAGTATCTGGTGAGTGAATGAATGAATGAGTGAATAAATGAATGAAAGAGGCTGTGCCCTGAGCAAGGTCCCCGAGCTGTTTGCTCTGCGTCACCACCCCCAGACACATCCCTGGAATCGATTGGGTAAATATTTATGATTCCAACTCCTCAGATTTCTAAACGCCCTTGTGGAACATTAAACCGATAAATAAATACAAAGAATCCATGCAGGGGCCGATCCCCCCGCAGCGGGGCCTGGGCCTCCTTCCCTTCTCCTTTGCTGCTCTCCTCTGGCGTCCCTTGTTTGAGTGGCCCTCGCGACGCCGCTTGGGAGATGCGACATGGGTTCATTGGGTTATTCGCTCAGTCATTCAGCAAAGAGTCGCCAAGCGGGGACCAGCCATGGCCGGGAACGAGGGCCTGTCCCCAGGGGAGAAGGACGCAGGTGAAATCTGGAGTGGAGGGACGTGAGGAGGGGTGCGGCCCCGGCCTCCCCACCAGCCCTGTGCTGTGGGGCCGCACATCACCTCTCTGGGTCTCAACTTCTCCGCCCCAGCCGTAAGTGGGCACGGAGTCCCACAGCAGCCATAGCGGCAGAGAGGGGAGGATGGACTTGGGACACCCTGGAGAGGCAGACTGGGGACCTGATGTGCCAGGCCGAGGGGCAGAAAGGAGCCGGCTCCATCCCTGGCTGCCTGGGAAGGTGGAGGGTTTTTCTTCTGAGAAGCAGCGACGTGAGGCCAATAGCATCCAGGCCCTGAGCACCCGCAGTGAGCAAGGCGTAGAGATGCGTGTTTCCAGGAGGTATCCAGAGGCCACCCACGCAGAGAACCGAGACGCCGGAGCCGCAATGCCTGGGTTCGAATCTGACTGCCACCAGTGGCTGAGTGTGTGAGTCTGTTCAGGCCTCAGAACACAACACCACACGCGGAGCGGTTTAACCCACAGAAAGATTTCATCCTTTCTTGCAGACTCCATCCGCAGTCTGGAGGCCTCTAGTCCAAGATCAAGGTGTTGGGAGGGTTGTCCTTTCTGAAGGCGTGAGGGAGAATGTTCCAGGCCTCCCTCCTAGCTTCTGGGGGTCTGCTGGCAAACTATGGCATTCCCTCTGTGGGCATGTCGGTGTCCACATTTCCCTATTTATTTTATTTATTTTATTTTATTTATTTTTAGAAGAATGTTTATTTTTGAAAAAGAGAGAGAGAGCAGGGGAGGGGCAGAAAGAGAGGGAGACACAGAATCCCAAGCAGCACCAGGCTCCAAGCTGTCAGCACAGAGCCTGTCATGGGGCTCGAACTCACAAACCTTGGGATCATGACCGGAGACGACGTCAGATGCTTCACTGACTGAACCACCAGGCGCCCCTCCCCTTTTTATAAGGACACTGGTCATGTAGGATTAAGGGTCCACTCTACTTCAACCTGATTTCAGCTTAGCTAATTATATGCAATGACCATATATTCAAATAAGGTCAACTTCTGTGGTGGTGGGAGGGGTTAGGACTTCAATTGGTGGGGGGACACAGGACACAGTTCAACCCATAACAGTATGTGACATGGGCTATTCTTTTTTTTATTTATTTAAAGAAAATTTTAGGTTTATTTATTTTGAAAGAGCAAGAGCACAAGCAAGGAAGGGGCAGAGAGAGAGGGAGAGAGAGAGAATCCCAAGCAGGCTCTGCACGGTCAGCACGGAGCCTGATGGGGGGCTTGAACCCACAAACCATGAGATCATCACCTGAGCTGAAATCAAGAGTCAGACACTCAACTGACTGAGCCACGCAGGTGTCCCCATCATGGGCTATTCTAAGCCTCAGTACCCCTACCTGTAAAATGGGGAGATTACCCAACGCAGAAGCCCATTTCGAGCACGGGATGAGTTACTGTACGTAAAGCACACACCTTTGGGGCTCCACAGCTGTTAACTATTATCGCATTTCATCTTTTGTCACGACCCTGTCCTCCAGAGCCCAGTGACAACCTCATATGGCTGCCAGAGGTGGCAGGTCACCTGAACAAGTAAAGTGGGCTGACAGTGTTGGGGTCTAGGCAGGTGGGTCAGTAAAGGCCCTTGTTTATTTATTTTTTTCTTAAATTTTTAAATATTTATTTATTACTGTTGAGAGAGAGAGACAAAACACAAGCGGAGGAGGGGCAGAGAGAGGGAGACACAGAATCCGAAACAGGCTCCAGGCTCTGAGCTATCAGCACAGACAGAGCCCAATGCAGGGCTCAAACTCACCAACTGTGGGATCATGACCTGAGCTGAAGTCGGCCACTTAACTGACTGAGCCACCCAGGCGCCCCAAGGCCTGTTTATTTAAAGCCTTTGTGCTCAGCATTGTTACCCTCGGTGGGCTGAGCAGAACCCACCTCTGCCCCAGGTGAAACCCCCCTGTTACGGATGGTGTTCTCTGTTGCACTTGGTGTTAATTAAAAAATAAATGTATCACAAACAATACAGTTCTTTAAATTCCCATATTCTGGCCACTGGCCCATCCTACCCTCTCACTGTGGCTGTTATGAACTTGAGTGTGCCCCCCCAATTCATATGTTGAAGCCCTAACCCCCAATGTGACTATATTTGGGGATGGGGCCTTTAGGGAAGGTAATTAAGTTACATGAGGTCATAAGAGTTGGGTATTAACCTCACAGGAATGATGATCTCATAAGAAGAGAAAGAGACACCAGCGCTGCCTCTCTCTCCCTCTCTCTCTCTCCTTAGGCACAAAGAGCCCATGCGAGCCCCAAGTGAGACGGCGCCGTTTGCGAGCCAGGAAGAGAGAGATCTCACCAGCAACCGCATGTGAGGTCACCTTGACCTTGCACTTACAGCCTCCAGAAACGGGAGAAAATAAATTTCTGCCCTTTAAGCTCCCAGTCAATGGTGTTCTGTTACGGCAACCTCATTAGCAGGCTGATACACGGGGCACCAAGCCCTGAGGCCAGCCTCCCACCCCCGAAACCTTTCTCTTCGGAACTTACCCAGCCTCTGCCCCCTTCCTGAGTGGCCAAGGAAAGTCGAGGGCTGCCACAGCCATTCCCCAGATCCTCACGATATTCCTTATAACACAGGCTTAGAAAGGAGAACACGGGACGTCTCTACCAACAGCACACACAGATCAAGATGCCCTTCCTATCTTGATGAACCGCATCTTCCCCAAATACTTCCATCTGGAGCCCATTTGGGGGCACGACTGCACTAGCATCCTGTCGCTGCTGTAGTTAATCATCACAAACTTAGTGGTTTAAAACAATAAAACTTTCTTCTCTTACAGTTCTAGAGGTCTGAGGTCCAAAACAGGTCTTACTGGGTCAACATTAAGAAGTTAGCAGGGCTTTCTTCCGAGTCTCCTTGGCCCAGGGCCCCATCTCACACAGACTTCTCTCCTTCGGGTTCGATGATCGCGTTGCCTTCTGATTCTGATTTCCTCCGCCTTCACTTATAAGGACCCCTGTCATTACAGCTAGGGCCCACCTGGGCAACCTGTGATAGTCTGCCCCTCCCCCATTCCAGGATCCTTAACTTAATCACGTCTGCAAAGTCCTTTTAGACCTAGAAGGTACCATTCATGGGCCCTGAGTATTAAGATGTGGACATCCTTGAGGAACACGCTGTCCATCCCGGCACAGGTGTTAATGGGATTCCCACCCCGCAGACCCTAGTTGGGAATCTCTAGGTTATGAAAGAAAAGACATTTGCTCTGTCACATGGCACCAGGGACAGAAAGCAGTATCTGGACAGAAGACACCTAGCTTCCCCCTGGCTAACGCTTCTCCTCATTGGCTGTGTGCCTTGGGGCTGATCGCCTAACTGCTCTCTGCTTCCGTCTCCTCGGTGATTTGGTGGGGATGCTAGTCCCACCTTCCTGCACGCTGGGAAGGCGGTGAGCACAAAGCAAGTGCTCTATGCCTGGTCATGACTGTGTTTACCTCTAGACTGAGCTCAGTCCCCTTCGGGTCACAGAGGCTGCAGAGGGACCCTGTATCGCTTCCCTGGGTCTCCTCTGTCAACTCCACACCCCAGCTCACCCACACAACCTCTGGGCCGTGGCCATACCCAGAATACCTTGGTATTAGGAGGCCTCAGGCTTGGGGACCTTGGGAATGAAACAACAGTTCAGCCAGTACCTGGACCAGCATCTTGGATATGCTCTTGAAAGGGTGGGGCTGAGTTTCAGAGCCCCAACTTCAAGGTCAAAAAAAGTGGTCCAGATGAGCCCACAGAAATCCTAGATGCAGCCTTTTTGTAAGAGCCCTGACTTTGAACTTGGCGACTTGGGCCCTTGGTCCCACTCTGTCCCTAATTCGATGCAAGATTCTGAAACGTCCATTCATCTTTTCGAGCCTCCATGCAGTTATTAGTGCAGAGAGGGGACTGTCACCCAGCCATTGTGACACTCTCAACCCCTCTGGGTTCCACCAGATTCTCACGGTTGAATGAACTTAGTAAGCACCGCCCCAGAATCCAGAATCCGGTAAACACATGGGCTGTGGAGATCTTAGGCTCACGGCGCACTCCCCCTGATGTAGAGCAAAGTGGCTGCAGGAGACGGAAGAATCAGCCTGGAGAAAGGGACGTTTGTCAGAGGGGGGTCCCTTTCCGGGTGTCTGGAATGCCAGAAGAAGTTTCCTCCCCCCTCCCCCCGGGGACCCTGTGCTGTTGCAGGCAAACGGAAAGCTGGTGGAGAATGGAGCCCAGAGTCACAGCTCAGGTGGCTGGTCCCACAGCCTGCCTGTTGGCTAGAAACCCACAGGACAGGACAGGGCAGGGCCAAGGGGGTGGAGTCAGAGCCTGACTGTGATCAGTGCCAAACACTGGTTCCAGCCCCAGCAAATCTCTGCTTTACCCTGAGCGAGAGGGGCCGTCACCTCCGCCGTATGCACGCTGGGCCATGGGACAGAGTAAGTACAGATGCTGTGGACAGATGGGGGGCCCGTGGGCATGAGGGCGTGGACAGGATGCCGGGGCTATGGGACTTGGAGGGCTTCAAAGCTTTGGCGCTGTCCCAGAGCCAACAGGAAAATTCCCCGCAGTGGCGGGGAAGGAGCCAGGGCCTGTGGGCCCCCCTCCAGGCTGTGTGAACTCGGGCACGACACTAAATCTGGCTGTGCCTCAGTTTCCTTATAGGTGAGATGCAAATGATCGCCTCTTCTGCATGGCGGCCGTGAGGATCTAGTAAGATGGTGGCGGTCGCCCAGGAGTGACTTTACTCCCAGGGTGCGTCTGGCAACATGGGGCACAAGTTTAGTTGGCACTACTGGAGAGAGGGCTGGGTTGGGATCGGGTGAGGCGGGCCCAGGGCGCTGCCAAACCCCTTACAGGACATAGGACAGCCCCCACCGCACAGAATAACCAGCTTCTAATGCCAACAGCACCACGGTAGATAAACTCAGAAAGAAGGTGGCGGGGACACAGTGCCTGGCACACAGCCGGGGTCTCCGTGAGCCTTCGCTTTCCCTGCTGTTTTCCGTGCCTGCAGTCTCGGACCTTTAGAAATCTCGAGACGCAGTCAAACATGTTTCCATGTTTCCCTGAGCTGGGGCCGCCCTGGCGGCTGCCTCCCAGAATGACCATGGGGCTGCTTGCACACCGGATGCCATCCGGCTCTTTGTGAAATGAGCAAACTGTAGAATAAAAGGAGTGTGGTTTTCAGTGTTTTTATGGATGGGGCCCTTGGCATGAAATGTAACCATAAAAGGGGAGGGCGATGCCCTGGCCAATGTCCCTGGCCGCTGATCAAGAAGCCACAGGTGAAGAATAAGGTGGGGGCCAGGGGGGTCAGGACGTGTGAGTGTTGCTGGTTTCGTGGTGGATGCGGTAAATAGGTATGGCTTTTCGTACGGCAGTCACACCTCAGGAACATGGTTTGGTTTTTTTTTTTTTTTTTTTAAAAAAAAGGAGTCTGAGAGTTTCTTGAATACTGAAAGCCAACTGAGGGCTGAAGGGGGAGGGGGAAAGAGGAAGGCGGGTGATAGTCATGGAGGAGGGCACTTGTGGGGAAGAGTACTTGGGGTTATATGGAAACCAACTTGACAATAAACTACGTAAAAAGCTGGAAAAAAAAGAAAAAGGAAATGGAAGGTGAACAGCAGCGCAGGAGGTGGTCAAGGTCACCTGGCAGCATTACTCCGGGGTGCCCAGCCCGGTTCCTTGTCCAGTGTGTGAACCTCTGAGCCACAGAGAAGGACTCCATTCATTCATTCCACAAAGATGTCTGAGCGCCACCCCTTGACTGCAAATCTCACAGCAAGAGCAGGTGTTGATGCGGGTCCTTTCTGTAGTCGGGGAGAGAGGCTGGGACGCAAGAAGGCACGATGTGGGGTGGCACCTCCATCGCTGATGGAGCAGGGACAGAAACAATGGAGGGACCGTGGTAGAGAACGGTGCTGCAGAGGGTGGGGCCGGGCGGGGACATGGCATCACCCAGAGGTGGCATTTAAGCAGGGGGCTGGGGCCCAGAGAGAAGCTGGCCATGGTCCTGGAGTCTGACAGAGGGTTTCGGGGGCAGCACAGCGTGCAAGGACCCAACTCTGTGATGGAGCTTGTCTGCCGAGGTGACAAGTGTCCCCAGAGGACACACGTGAGCGAGGGCAGAGCAGATCAGACTGAGGCTGGGGAGAGCGAGGCAGAGCCAGACCCCACGGGGTCCCGTGGTGATCACACAGATCGGCTAGGTCCTGCCCCACGAACGGAGGGCAGCAATGGCATTCCTAGGTGGCCGGTGCTGAGACCCAGTTGGTGACTGAGGGAGACTCCTTCAGATGCTCTGTGTACAATGGGTCTGGGAGCAGAAAGAGGTGTGGGGTGGTCTGGGTGAAAGGCGGATGTGGCAGTGAAAATGGGGAGAGTCAGGCAGGTGTAAGACCCATTCTGGAGCTAGAAACGAACAAGCCTTGCAGGTGGTCTGGAAATGGGGAGGGAAGTCAAGAAAGTTCCCTAGGTCACTGCTCCCAGGAGGCTCTCCGGGCTCTTGAAGCATCCAGGGGAGGCTGGGATTTTGTCTTCCCCTCCCTGCCTGGGCTCCAAGTCCTACATCTCCTTTCTCCACGGGTGGACCTCCTCAGCCACACACCTCCCACAGCAGAGTCCGAAGTTGACCTGGTAGGACTTTGTTCCCTAACAGTTGGAGTAAATGCAACAGATTTTGAGTCCATGGAGGGTGGGCACCAGCGGGAGGACTTGCTCAGCACCTGCCCACCCCGTCCTCACCCGCAGGCTCAGGTCCCTTTGGCGCAGGATGCCAGATGAACTTGAACGATATGCTCCCCTCCCTCGGACTTGTGTGGCATTTCCGCAGAAATACTGGCATCAGGAGCCCAGGAGAGGGTCGGCCCGGCCAGGCTCCCAGGGCCCGGAGCAGACTCACCCCCAGCTCCAAGGTGGCATAAAACTCTGTCAACTCTGTCATTTCCACCAGAGGCACACTAGCCTGATGGCACAGCCTGGACTTGAAAGTAGGAAACATGAAATGAGCACCCTAAGGCCTCCATTTTCTCAGAAGCGATCTCTCTGACCCTCTGCTTCCTCTTCTGTACAAATGATGGTAACGACGCCAACTCTGTATTGTAAGGGGGGGCGGGGAGTAGAAACGAGCTAATGCAGGTGAATGGCTTGCGAGAGACCCGGAGAAACCCCCCCATGGTGGAGAGGAGGAACGAGCTGTCGTTTCTCAGAGCCACGAAAGGAAGACCCAGGAATCTAGAGTTTAACCCTGGTTCCATCATCACTCGCTGGCTGGCACAAGCTAGTCCATTTTGCTAAGCCTCAGTTTATTCATCTGTAAAATGGTGTCCATCCTGTTTACTTTTGTTGACAGTATAATGTAGTAATATTTGTAGAGTGTCCTTTCTAAATCCTGGCTTTAAAATAAGATAGAGAGTGGTCCCAGATGGAGTGAGATTTCTAGGTCCCTGACCTGCAGCCCAGGGGAGAATGAGTGAGGCTGGGGGCTCCTCCAAAGAGACCCCGTTCTCCAGGGGGACTCAGTGGGCTCTGGGAAAGTGGCTCTGGCCCATCAGCCCCAGACTCTGGTGTTCGTGGGGGGCAGTGGTGGGAAGAAGGGTTACTGGCCATGGCACATGACTGACCTTGAGTTGTTTATGAAGAAACTGAGGCCCAGAGAGGGGATGGGACTGGCCCAAGGCCACCAGGCTGGCTGAGGGACAGGAGGCCAGAACTCTCTGGCCAGCCCCCTGCCTCGAGGCCCCATCCAAGCAGGAAACTCCCTCTGTGTCCACAACTATTCTTTGAATGCCTTTGTTCTGGGCATTTTTATCAGCTTGGGGTTGATCTTGGATAATACCGGGGAGTTGAGGTGAAAGGCTTGTTTACCGAGATCCTGCTACATTGAAGGTTCCAGCTGCAGGAGGGATCATACTGTTCTTTAGAAGAGACCATTTTAAAGGGCACAGAGATTAAACCACCCACCCATGTCCTTGAAAGACTGCCGTTCTCAGTGTGTAAATACAAAGGGAGTGTCAGCCTGGGAGCCCAGAAGCTGTTTCTTAATTATCTGCAGATCAGCAGCTAATGAAGGCAGGGAAGACAAAGACTGACACAGAGAGGCTGTGACACAGGAGGGCCAGCAGTGTGGAGAAGCCAAATGGTGCGAGCATGGGCTTTGAGCATCAGAACTGGGTCTGAGCCCACACTTTGCCGCTGCCAGCCAGTGACTCACCCTCTCTGAGCTTCTGCTTACCCATCTGTAGAATGGTGCTGATCACAGAGCCTCTGCTTCTGTGGAGGCTGTGACGCTGACGGAGGGGAAGCAGGTGCAGACCGCGGACCTAGGTGGCTGGAGGTTCTGCAGACAGAACATTCTAAACAAGCCTCCTTTTCGGGCTGGGGTGCAGTCTGGAGCGTGGTCTGCTCCAGTCACTGGATTTCGCTCAAAGACAACTGCAGCCCAGGTCTGCCCGACCCCCAAGTTCACTGGCACCAGCGCCACCACCTCAGTGGGCCACTTTGCATGCAGTGTCCAATTCGGGTGTTTGGGGCCCTTTGGGGGGGGTGGGTTTGCATGGGTCACGTGACTCTGGCAGGGCCCTGAGGCTGGGATCAGGTGACAAGGTGTCAGAGGGGGAGGAAGACCCTGGAGGGAGTCCTCACCCTGGAGCAAGGCTTTCATCAGCGGTCAGGCTACAGGGAGAGCGGTGGGGCATGTACCCCCACAGCACAGCAGAGGAAGTGGGGGTCCCTGGTGGGGGGCTGGCTGGACGCCGCCACAGCCACAGCTCACACTTGCACTCCCCCAGGTCTGCGCGGGGCCCTGCTGCAACACTTCACGTATGTTGAGTCCTGAGAGCCCCCAGCCAGCCCCGGCACAGTACCACTGTTGTCACCACCGTGGTACAGGCCGGGGACAGTGGCATGGGCCCTAAGTGGCTTGCTCCAAACCATACTCAGAAGATGTAGCGGGGCTGAAATGTGAACCCAGGGGGCTGGGCTGCAGGGGACTGTGAACACAGGGGACTGTGGGGGGTCCCGGGCACAGGAAGCGTTTCTGGTTGGAGAGGAGGGGTCTAGGGAGATGGGCACGAGGGAGGGAGGGGGGGAATGAAGACCCCCCAAAGCCCACGTAGGGGGCTGTGAAGACCCAAGAAACGAGGAGCCTCCTCATCTGGGGGATGGAGGGAAGAAGAGATGTCTTGGCTCGGCTGCCACAACAAAGCGCCACAGACCAGAAGATTCTTTCTTGTCTCACTGCCTGGAGGCCAGAAGTCTCAGGTCAAGGTGTCCGGGGCGCCATCGCCTCTGGACGGTGGTCTCCTCCCTGTGTCCACATGTGGCCTTTTCTCCGTGGACGTGTTTACCAGTCCTCATCTCTTCTGATAGGACACCAGTCAGATTGGCTCAAAGCCCACCCATAGGACCTTGTTTTGACTTATTACCTGTTGAAAGGCACTTCCTCCAGTCACGTTCTGAGGCGCGGGGAGTTAAGACCTCAACATAGGAGTTTGGGGAACACAATTCAGCCATCACAGAAGAGGAGGGAAGCTGGGGTACTCACATGAAGAGTGAAGAATTTCCTCACAGGGGGGTGCTGTGGAGGGAGTGGGGGAGGGGCTCTAAGGAGGAACCAGGTGGGCCACAGGGTCCTGGAGCAGCCCCCAGGGGAGGACGAAGAGGATGATTGGCATCTGCATGTTCACTAATGAATCTCCGGAGCCTGGCCCCGCCCCCCGTCCGCCATGATGTTCAATATACATTTGCAGAGGGACCCCGGATAGACCCAGCAGTTCTGAGGAGTCCATGGGGGGCCATTGGTCTGAGTTTATGGAAGGACCATGAGGCCTTGTAAACACTACCCCCAGGGGACTGGAGTGACAGTCACAGGCAGCTTCAGAAGTGGGCTTCTCATGCCCTGGCAACCTCAGAGATGCCGATCATGCAGAACAAGAGCGTCCACCCCCGCGTCCCCCCTCCACCCCACAACACGTACCCTGGTGTAGATGAGGGCATTCTCTCCCTGGTGGCCAGCCCCCACCTCGGGGCTGCACGCTCTGCCTTCTCCTGCCTCTCCCAACCATTAGGAACAGCATCCCTGGTGTCTGTCCCCGACCCCCTATGTCCCTTCCTGAACCCTCATTGCCAACCTCATGGGTGCGCCATCTCCCTTGCAGGCTGGTGTTGAGTGGTGACATCTATGGGATGTCAGCCTGACTCACTTCCCCCCAGTCTCCTCCCTGACGACACCTTCCCACTTTCCCTTTCAGAACGAGGGTCAGCCACAATACCACTCTGCCTCCTCTTGTGCCTGATGCTCTTGAGCCCCCCGGGGGCCACCCTGCACCGCCATGGCTCCCGGGAGTCAAAGAAGAGGGACAAGGAGACACCTGCGGTAGGCGTGGTGGCCCCCCCCAGCAGAGACTTCACCTTCGACCTCTACAGGGCCTTAGTTACCGCTGCCCCCGACCAGAACATCTTCTTCTCCCCTCTGAGCATCTCCATGTCCCTGGCTATGCTGTCCCTGGGGGCCCGGTCCAACACGAAGGCACAGATCCTAGAAGGCCTGGCCCTCAGCCCCCAGGCGGGCTCAGAGGACGGGCTCCACCACACCTTCCACCAGCTGCTGCGGGAGCTCGGCCGGCCCAGGAAGGACCTCCGGCTGAGCCTCGGCAGCGCTCTCTTCATCAGCCCCGCGGTGCCCGTCCGGGACGCCTTCCGGAGCGCCATGCGGAAGCTGTACCTGGCAGACACGTTCCCCACCAACTTTGGGGACCCCGCAGGGGCCCAGAAGCAGATCAACGATTACGTGGCAAAGCAAACGGAAGGCAAGATTGTGGCCTTGGTTAAGGACCTGGAGAGTACTGAGGTCATGGTGATGGTGAACTACATTGTCTTTAAAGGTAAGACCCCTGCGCTCGAGCCTGACTTCTCCTCTTTCTGCTGCTTTTGTCGTGAGAGCACCCGGTCCCCACACACAGAGGGGCGGGGGTAGATTTGGTCCCTTCTGGTGCCTGTTGACAGAGTGAGGCCAACTAGCAGCCGAGGGGGAGAGACGCATCGTTTTGTGGTGTGCGGTGATGCCAGCGAACCGCGGCCGCGGTTTCCTCCCCTGGGGATGCGCTGGGTCCCGTCATGGGCCTTGGTCCGAAGCACCCACACTGGTTCTAGGCATGAGATCGCCATGGCCACCGGACTGCTCTTCAGGGCAGGATTGCAGGTCTTAGGGGGCCCTTGGAAAACCTTCTCTTGTGGGCAGAGCCTCCTCCTAAGGGCCATTCCCTCGGCCTGAGAAGTCCCTCACGAGCACCTGTCCCTCCGGAGAGTCCATTCGCCGTGCTCCTAACAGCTGATGCCTCCATCTTCACCTCCCTGAGGTTCTCGGGGACACCCCTCCCCCTCCTGGCTCTCTTGTCTGCTTCTCCTTCTAGACGCTGAGCCCCTCGGTGCCTGTGTAGGACCAGGCTGAGGATGGGAAAGCAGGAGTGGATAAAGGAGGGGAGGGGAGGGAGGGTAAAATGGTTAACTAGTAAACTACTGCCCCCTTTCCTACAAACCCAGATGGCGAACATCCAGCTTGGATCCCAAGATTTCTTGTCTCTCAGTGCAGGGCTGTCTCTATGACACCAGGCTGTAGCGGGGCAGCTGTGACAGAAGCCAAGTGGGGCACGCGGGTTGTTCGGTATTTGATGACTATGAAGAAGGTGGAAACAACTACTTGTAACCATTGACACAAAAGTGCCGGAATTAGACGGAGCACACCTCTCTCCTGCACTTAGATGAAAATCCAAATATGGGAAAGAAAAGAGGGGAGAACAATAACTCCGCCAGGTGGAGTGTCGGCTGCCCAGAGATTCTACCCTCTTCCCTTGGGTGTTTGACCTGGAGTAACCCCAGAGAATCAAGCAAACATTAGTGGTTAAGTCTCCAAAGACATGGAGACCAGCCTCCTTGCTTTGCAAACGTGGAAGGAAAAGCCCCAAGGAAAGGTCAGGCGGGTCCCTGAAGTTCTAGAAAGGCGAGTCTTTATTTCCTACGGGTTTTGTGGTCACAGCCACCGAGGAGGCCCCGCTGAGGAGGGTGAGATCTGTTTGCGGATGGGTTTACTGTCTCTACGCTTTTCATCTGCAGCTGAGAATTTCTCCCTTTTTTCCACTTTAATGTTTAGCTAAGTGGGAGACAAGCTTCAGCCCCAAAAACACGAGGAAGCAGGACTTCCACGTGACCTCGGAGACGGTGGTGCAGGTGCCCATGATGACGTGTGAAGACCGGTTTTACTACCTCGTGGACCGGAGCCTCTCGTGCAGGGTGGTGGGGCTTCCCTTCCAAGGCAATGCCACCGCGCTGTTCGTGCTCCCCGGCCAGGGCCGGATGGGGCAGCTGGAGAAGGGACTGAGCAAGAAGACTCTGGGGCGGTGGCTCACGACGTTCACAAAGAGGTATTCCTCAGAGGACGTGGGGCCACCTGGCCCTGCACAGCGCGGTGACACGGCGGGAGTCGGAGGGACTCACCCCAGCCTGGGAGCTGCCTCCATGCCCCGACCAGCCACTGGGGCCCTGGCCCTGATGGAGGGAGCAGGGCCTGATGTCTGCTGTCCTGAAGGAGCCGTCAGACTGTGCGGGGAAGCCTGGGGGCAGCCCAGGTCCACGTGCAGAGTGGGGGGCCTCTAGACAGGGGGCTAAAGGGTCATGATGAAGACGAGGGGAGATGGCAGGGATGTGAGCTCCCTGAGCCGATGCTCTGGAAGAGTCTAAGAAAGTCCCCCTCCTCTATCCAGGCAGCTTGAGCTCTACCTTCCCAAGTTCTCCATTGAGGGCTCCTACCAGCTGGAGAAAGTCCTCCCCACGCTGGGCATCAGTGACGTCTTCACCTCCCACGCTGACCTCACTGGCGTCACCAACCACTCCAGCATCCAGGTGTCTGAGGTGAGCTCAGAAGCCCTTGAGCCCCTGCTGTCAGAGATTTCTGTTCGGTTCTAGTCTCGTCCAGGCTATGTGATTCTACTCGATTCTCTTCCTTTCTACTCCACTCCACCGCTCTCATTCCATTCCACATTCTGTATGTTCTCCTCTATTTCTCTCTCCTCTTATCTGTCAAGAAGCAAAGGTATCACTTTGTCTTATCTGATGTGCCGCGTGTCTTAGGGGAAGGAGCCCGCATTAAGCACTCAAAACTGAGAATTAGGAGCTATCACCTTCACTGACTAGCTGTGAGACCTCCAACAATTAGTTGACCTCTCTGAGCCTCTTTTCTCTGTATGAGATTGGAGAGTCACAGCCTTGCCAGGAGATGCCAGGAGCATTCCAAGGGAGGCCCATGCGCAGCTACCTGCAGGCACAGACCCGGGCACACAGCAGCCCCCCAAATTGTGTCATTTGCTACCTGCCTCATGGCGCAGCTGCATTGGGACTTGGACAGTGATGCCACAGGCAGAAGCTTTGCCGTCTCCTGTGATGGCATCTCCAGCCCCGGTGGCTCGGTGACCCCTGATGTCTCCTCTGCAGATGGTGCACAAGGC
>PISW01014445.1:0-21058 GCA_004023785.1 Mungos mungo | reverse complement strand
GTGCTTAATTTAACTTACATTTCTTAGATTTTATCTCTTTGATTTAAATTATCATATTCTGGAAAAATCCAGTAACCCCATTTTTCTAGCCCAATATAATTTTTTACATTTTAATTTAAATTCCAGTTAGTCAACATACAGTGTAATATGAGTTTCAGGTGTGCAACATTCCATGTAACACCAAGTGCTCTCTCCCAATGTTTTGACCTCCAGCGGTGCCTACTCCCGTATCTGACCCTCTCACTTGGTTTCTACTTTAAGCCAGTTTTTCATTCTCATGAATGCTGTTTCTTTAGTTCTGCGTTTCCTACAAATGAATCCTTCCTATTGTACTTCACATTTCTATTTTTAAAAATCTTTATATACATACTATTCTTTACTGTTTCATGTAAGAGAAGTCTGAAAATTCTAGATAAGCAAAAACAACAGATAGAAACAACCATGTTTGGGGGCACCTGGGTGGCTCAGTCAGTTAAGCATCCAACTTTGGCTCAGGTCATGATCTCACAGTTCGTGAGTTCAAGCCCCGCGTCAGGCTCTGTGCTGACAGCTCAGAGTTATAGCCTGGTTCAGATTCTATGTCTCCCTCTCTTTCTGCTCCTCCCTTGCTCACACTCTGTCTCCCTCTGTCTCTCAAAAATAAATAAACATTTAAAAATTTTTTTAAAAAGGAATACCCATATTTGTATCACTCTGAAATAAATACCACATGATAGCTTTTTTGTGATTTTGATGTCTATGCTTTCATATTTCTTAAGCAAATAAGGTCATAGTGTTCACACTGTCTTAAAACTGCTTTTTGAAATGAATAACATCTTGTAGTGCTCATTTACCCTCCCTCCTCACCTTTCCCCTTAAAAACATGAACGCTGTTATATAGACATGACGTAATTCCTTTAAAATATTCTCCACAGATGAACTGACTTTCCTCAAACTATTCTTTATTATTGAGGAAAATGCCTAAGATATGTACATGAATTTTTCACCCTTATTTTTCTAGCTTTGTTGGAAATGTATATTAATCTATTTATGGTGGAGAACAGAATATACACACAAGCATGTTCAGAAATTTCAAAGTAAACAAGAGGCATGCAGTGTCTTTAACTCTTACTTTGTCTCTTTCAGCATTCCCTTCTCATTCCCAAATACTTCAGACTTAAACTATTAGGTGGATGTCAGAGCCCAACTGAGATAGAAGGGTCTCAGTGGAGACACCTGCCCTACATGACGGGAGAAGGCTTGAGTGGGCAAGGAGTGAATGAGGTGGAAAAGCAACCTTGAAGAAAACAGTAGAAGAACCTATTGTACTATAATCAGACAATGCCATATTATGCAGCAATAAACACTTTTTAAATATATATTTTTATGTTTATTCATTATTTTTGAGACAAAGAGAGAGACTGCATGAGCAGGGGAGGGGCAGAGAGAGAGGGAGACACAGAATCCGAAGCAGGCTCCAGGCTCTGAGCTATCAGCACAGAGCCTGATGCCCAGCTCACTCATGGACCATGGGATCATGACCTGAGCCAAAGTCGGATACTTAACTGACTGAGCCACCCAGGCACCCCAGCAATAAACAATGTTAAATGTACTGATACATACAACATGGTTGAATCTCCAAAAAACATTTTGTTTATCCAAAGAAGCCAAACACTAAAGCAGACATACTGTATGATTTTTTTTTATTGTTTTTAAAGTTTTAGGATAGACCATATTAAGCTCTCATGATTTATATCAGAAAACTGTTTGTTTTTCCTGGAAGTAATTGACTGACAGTGGAGATGAGGAAATTTTCAAGAGACAAACATGTTCCATATTTTGAGGGAGGTGGTAATTCTATGAGTGTAAGCATTTGTGAAAATTCATTGAAATGTACATTTCAAATTCATACATTTCAATGTATGCAAGTTATATCTCCATTTTTTATATTTTTCATAAACATGAATTTATTATGAGATAGTTTATTTTAAAATCTTATCATTTATATTCAGAACTTAACACATATGATAACAATTTTATAAAATACAGAAAGCTATAAAAAGTGTGCTACAATTCTAGACAGAGGGCTAATTTCTATTAGCATTTTTTCCTTACACACATCTGTGCATGTATACTTGTATACATACCTATGTATTTAAAACATAAATAGTACTTTAAGAAATTTTATTTTTTAAAGCTGTTTTAGTTTCATAGCAAAATGTAGCAGAAAGTAGAGACACTTCCCCTCTACTCCCTGCACCCCCTCCCACAGGTACAATCTCTTCCCTATCACACTTGTCACCAGAGTGTTGCATGTGTACCAACCAAGGAGCCTACACTGGAACAGCGTTACCACCCAAAGTCCACTGTTTACATAGTGTTCATCTTGGTGTTGCACATTCTATGAATTGTGACAAATGTATAAGGACATGTATCCATGAAGATTGTGTCCCAAAGATTAATATAAAATTACATAATATCATATCTAAGTATTATTTCTCCATTTTTTGTCATATAATATTTATTCGGGTATTGTTGGACATTTAAGTAGTCAATTTTTTCTTTTATTGCTATGATAGATAGTTCTTTTATGAAAATTTTTATGCATTTTTTAAAAACTAGGATTTTTCTTAGCACATAGTACAGATGTTGAAGTCTGTATATTCCAATAGCTCAGATGAAGAATAAATTCATCTGTGATTCCTCTATTTTTTGCCTACCTTACTCCCATTCTGCCTTTAAATTCTTTCAACTCTCACTACAATCTACATGCAAATTCAGGCATTTTTTTTTATCACTTTCACATAAGCTATTCTACTCCAAGTCATTATCTTCTCTTTATTGTAAAAGTGCCATGCCAATAGACTATGGCACTAATAAACCCTGTCTCCCTCACACTATTCTTAACATGATAACCAGAATGATCCTGTGTAAAAACTAAGTTAAATTATGTCATTTCTGTGCCCTTTATTTATTTTTCGGATTTAACTGTTTTTATTTATTTTTTTTTACTAACTTGTTGTAATTTATTTTTTTTTTTAGTTTATTGTCAAATTGGTTTCCATACAACACCCAGTGCTCTTCCCCACAAGTGCCCTCCTCCATCACCACCACCTCTTTTCCCCCCACCCCCTTCCCCTTCAACCCTCAGTTCATTTTCAATATTCAATAGTCTCTCAAGTTTTGCATCCCTCTCTCTCCCCAACTCTCTTTCCCCCTTCCCCTCCCCATGGTCCTCCATTAGGTTTCTCCTATTCTCCTGTTAGACCTATGAGTGCAAACATATGGTTTCTGTCCTTCTCCGCCTGACTTATTTTGCTTAGCATGACACCCTCGAGGTCCATCCACTTTCCTACAAATGGCCAGATTTCATTATTTCTCATTGCCATGTAATACTCCATTGTGTACCACATCTTCTTGATCCATTCATCAGGTGATGGACATTTAGGCTCTTTCCATGTTTTGGCTATTGTTGACAGTGCTGCTATGAACATTGGGGTACATGTGCTCCTACGCATCAGCACTTCTGTATCCCTTGGGTAAATCCCTAGCAGTGCTATTGCTGGGTCATAAGGGAGTTCTATTGATAGTTTTTGGGTTTTAAAGAGTCAAATGTACCTCATTGTCTCTAGAGAATATTCATTTGGGATCTTGGTATCCTTTTCACCAGACTGTCAGTGGCTTACATATTAATTTTTATGCAATTGCTATTTGTGTCCCTAATTATCTGTAAACCTTGTGTGACATGAAAAAAAACATGACTTGGACTTGGAAAGAATGTCAAGTGGAAAGAAATACTTTTTGAGCACATTCTATGTCTGGGACTGTACAATTGTTTTATTATTTCCGTTTTAGTTTAGGCAGCCCTAAAGTTTTCCCTATACAGCCTTAAGTTTCTCAGAGTACATACAGAGCCCTCCATTTCTGACCTCTTGTTTTCTCCTGCGCAGGTCAGCAGGTGGCTTCCAGTGTCAGCTGGGGTGTGGCAGGAGGAAGCCTGTATCTGTGGTGCTTGTTCTCTAAAGCAGTTAACTTTGTGAGGTAAACATTGGGGTGGCCAACATCCCTGAATATCACACAGGAAGAGGATTCTCCCTCCCTGAATAATGTGATTGCAGCCTTTTGCAGGGAGGAGTAAGTGAGCATTTTTGACCAAAGCACACCTTAGACTTCCTATCATTTTAGATCTTAGCCCTGTCCAAAGTCCCCTAGCATGACCTGTGCTACCTCTACTTTTCGAGGTAACAGGAAGAGCTGCAGGCAGGCTCTGACTTACTCATTTGACTCATTCTAAGAGAGGCATTCACCTGTCAGCACCTCTTGGCAGCTCTGTTTGCCCCCCTTCCTACATTTTCCAGCCCAGGGATGGGTTAGAAACCTGCTACTCCCAGCACCTACAGCCACACCTTTGGATGCTGACCACAAGAACAACCAGGTACCAATTGTCTATGCAGCTGGGTCTTGTGGTTGCGCTGAGGAGATCAGGAGCTTCCAGGGAGCCCCCTGGCTCAATCTGGATGTGAGAAAGAGACGTGTGGTGATGTGGAGGTGTGTCTGTGGGAAATGTGGATCCCCAAAACAAAAGGGCTTGAACTCTTGGTCATAAGGTGAGAAAACTCCTTTCTCTTTCTGGAGTTAAGCCACAAGCATATTTGTGGTCAAAATAAATAAATAAATGTATGAATGGATCAATAAATTAATGCAAGAAGGAGGAAGTTAGATTGGCTAATAGGAGTGGACTAATTTTGTGTCTGCTTTCATTTCTCAAAACGAACTTGGGGTCTTCCATTTCAAGAGGGCCTTGGTGAGAGGGTGAGTCCATAGATAAACAAGAGAACCCATAGGACACAAGAGAATGGTCTACAGTTTCTCTTCTGGAGAAGCAGTTGGTTTTCAGAAAGAAGAAAGGGAAGGAAAATCCATTGGGGAGGGGTTGGAATTGGTAGTGGTCTGTAAGGAATAATGTATAAAGTAAATTTTTGAACAGGGAATTTTTCTTTTCTAAAAGTTTTCTCTCTCCTGACTTAATCACCATCTTCTCCTACTTCCTTGTCAGAGTGAACATTTTGTGCTTTTACTTTCTGTTTTGAAGAAGATGGTGGGTTCTCCTGGCTATTATGCTGGCTTCCTCCTTCCTGTCTTCCTTCTCCAGGTGTCCACGTGGTACTCAACAGGTCAGTGTTCTCCCTGGGGCTTTGTATTTATTGGCGTGTTTTCAGTGGCTCTTCTCAGATGATGAAAATACTTGGTCATCCATCAGTTGCCAGTGTGTCTCCTTTCAAAGACAGCCAATATTGGGAGGAAACTGTGACTGTGTTCTCACTAACGAAACATGGGAAAGTTCTGGCTGAGACTGGGAGTGAACTTTGTATCAATGCCCTTTATTACTTTGGGTAGATCTTAAAAAACCCAGATGTTTATCTGAATCTTTTTTGAATATGGGTGACTTTAGCCTGTTTAATTTTGATGTACTACTTATCATTTAAAAATGTACTTTATAACGTTCACACTCCCAAGAAAACCCAAGTCTGAGCATAAAGAATTTGGACTCAGGATCTCTGGGCTCCATCTGGTTATGATCTTTGACAAATCTTTTTTTTTTTTTTTCCTGGGACTTAAGTCTTTCTTCCATAAATAGAAAGACCCTCAGGATAAAGTTTTCAGACTCCAGGTTTATAGACAAATCATATATAAGATTAAATAATGACTTTTTTGTTAACATCTCTTTAATTTGACATCAGTTAGGGAGGGAGTATTAAAATGTTTGATTTCCATACATGTTGACTCAGCAGTTCTAGAAGAATTTATCATAAAGTAAAGCTCTCCCATGTATATATGTATATATGTATTAAACGGGGGCACCTGGGTAGCTCAGTCAGTTAAACAACTGACTCTTGATTTCTTCTTAGGTCATGATCTCACGGTGTGGAAATGGGGCCCCAAGTCAGGCTCCAAGCTGAGCTTGAAGCCTGACTGGGTTTTTCTCTCCCGTTCTCTCTGCCCCCTCCTGCTTGTTCATGCTCATGTGTACATGGGCACAGGTGCTCGCTCGCTCTCGCTCTCTCTCTCTCTCTCTCTCTGTCTCAAAAAAAAATCTTAAAAGAAAAGAAATGAAATGAAAGGGACAGGGAGGGAGGCAAATCATGAGAGATCCCTTGAATACTGAAAACAAACTGAGGGCTGAAGAGGGAGGAGGAAAGGGGAAGGGGGGGTGATGGTCGTGGAGGGGGACACTTGTAGAGAAGAGCGCTGGGTGTTATATGGAAACCAACTTGGCAATAAACTATTAAAAAAAAGAAAAAAGAAAAGAAATCCAGGTGGGGTTTTTGTCTCATTCCCCCTCACTCATTCTCCCAATCTGTCTGATTTTCATGCAGCGTCTGGGTTTTCTGTAAAGGGACCGGTTGAGCCCACCATGGTTCTGCTAGGCACAGACGCCACTCTGCCTTGCCAGCTGTCCCCTGAGCAGAACGCAGCCCGCATGCACATTCGGTGGTACCGAACCCAACCGTCCCCTGCTGTGTTTGTGTATCAGAATGGACAGGAACAAAGTGGGGAGCAAATGCTCGAGTACCGTGGCAGGACAGAGTTGGTGACGGACTCCATCAGCAAAGGGGATGTGGCCCTGCTAATCCAACATGTTCGTGCTTCTGATCGTGGCCAGTACCGGTGTCATTTTAACAATGGTCACAGTTCCCAAGAAGCTGTTGTGGAGCTGCATGTTATAGGTATGTTAACTTGGCACAGATGTGTGCCCCATGGTATAAAGCAAAGAGAAAAATGAGGACATCCGGATTCCTAACCTGGCATTTCTTATGATCTTTCATATATTGATATGCTAATTTACCTTGCAGGATATCAGTTTCCTAAATTGTACAGTGAGGATATGACTACATACTCTATTCACTTTTAAACACCAAAGAGGACAATATTTTTGGAGATGGTTTGGTATCCTAAAAGATCCCAGAAAATAAACTGACTAGTATTAATTCAGATTAGTACTGATGCCCTCAGACATTAGTAAAATGTTTTCCAATAAGTAGGAAAAGACAATTTATAGAATTAAACTCCTTTTTATTACTAATTGTACCTGTTTTTTCCTGTCCTTGAAGTACCCCAAAGCTTTCTTAGTCCAAGTATAGTGCAAAGGCATCAAATTTATTTCAAAACCGAATCACAGTTTGGCCCAACGTTCACTGTGACAGGTTTCTTGACCTCTGAGCTTCAGTTAGCTCATCAGACTAGTGAGGGCACTTCAGCCTTCAGCCTGAGGGGCTCCTAAACTCCAAGGACCACAAGCCTTAGAAACCTGCCTTCTCTTGTCAGGGTTGGGCTCTGTGCCTCGTGTCCACATGATGGGGCCTGAAGATGGTGGGATACAAGTGCTGTGCTCTTCAGATGGCTGGTTCCCAAAACCCAGGGTGCAGTGGAGTGACATGATGGGTGTGAAGCTACAGTCTCTCTCTGAGTCTCATACCCAAGATGAAGATGGGCTCTTCCATGTGGAAGCATCTCTTGTGGTCACAGACAGCTCTCTGGGCAATGTGACCTGTTCCATCCAGAATCCCCTCTCTGGTCAGGAAAAAGTGTCAGCTGTCTTCCTCCCAGGTGAGTGAGGCACAAACCTCAAGGCAGAGTTGGGGGTGTGGTGAAGGCAGGTCAGAGGGAAGGAGGGCTGAGGGAGCCCTGGAGAGAGGGCAGGACAGCCTCCAGGCTAGTCCTCACTGTGTCTTCACATGGCTGTGTCAGAGCCCTTCTTTCCCAGGATGTCTCCGTGGAAGACAGCCCTGGCTGGGACAGTCCCTGTGCTGGTGCTCCTCCTCACTGGGATCAGCTACATTGGCTGGAGAGAACACCAAGCCAAAGAAAGAGAAGTAAAGAAAAGGAAGAAAGAATCTCAGGAAAGAGATCAGATGAAGAATGAAAAGGAAAAGGCACTTAAGGCCAAAGGTAAATTGGGGCAGCAGGGCAAATCAGAGGTCCATGGAACAGCTGGGGGTGCAGGTTGTATAACATAGATGGGAAAATAAAAGGTTGCCAAAGTACCCCAAGGAAAACATGGTGTACCAAGAATTCAATAAAGCTGGGAATCCTATGGAAAGGAAAAAACCATGTCGGAAGCTTGGAGATTTGTGAGCAGTGGTCATCAGGCCTCTAAGGTGGGGCTCGTCAAACCCCACCATGCCCTGCATGCATCTGTACCCAACCTGTATCTCCTTGTGGAAATGTCTTCCCCACGTTCTCCCCCTAGTCTTCCTTCAAGAATAAGCTTCTGAAACACTTGAAAAAATCTTACATTCTCAGTGACCCCATGACATTTCCCATGTAATTTTTCCTAGCATTTGTCACTTTTAGATTGTCATTTCCTAGCACTTGTCAAGATTAGATTTCTAATCCTCATTTACTTAACTATGGGACCCTTTAAGGGAGGGCCACATGGAATTTATTCAGCTACTTCATGAACTCAAGATCAGCTAAAACCCAGTTTAATGGATTTTTTAAATCCCTTCTTTCAGAGAACCTCAAGGCAGACCTTGGTGAGTCTTGCTTCTTTTCCTGCCCTGTATACAATTTGCTCCTTTTTTTACATCTGTTCTGGGTCCCTCACTGAATGTTGTTTTTTTCAGAACAGCGAAAGGCACTATACCTTGCAGGTAAGTGGCTGGGTTTCCCACACCACTCAATGTTTTGATGTCCAACACTTTCTCACCTCCCTCTCCTCAGAGGGAAGGATTGAAAGATGTAATAGTGATTGGTGGGGAAAAAATAAGGGGGAAGGAGAAGAATGTGAGGCTCTGGATGTCTTGCCTTGTCTTAACTGGATTTGTTCTGTTTTAGATTGGAAGAAGGCCCTGCTTTATCCTGGTAAGTAACTCTCTGGCTTAGATCTTGCTGTGTGCCTCTGATATTCTGAGTATAATAAGTGGAGACATAAATACACACAAGCACACATCCACTTGCAAGTTGTGGAGATTTTTTGGTACCAATCTGTAGTATTTTGTATCTGGGAGCTTAAATGTTCAAGTATTTTTCAGAGCTAAGCAGAAATAACTGTTGACTGGTAAATTTCATATGGCTAGAGTAGGACTCGACATAAATTGTTAACCTATCCACAATGGAGAAGGAAGAGAAAGAATTCAGAGTGATTTTGATGAGGTTTAAGAAGAATAAAGAATATCCTATATTATATCAGCATTCCTATATTGTGAATAAAGTTTAAAAGAGAAGATAATATTATATTTTACATTTGGAAAAAAGATATTATGATTTTATTTACTTATCTATAAATAAAGATAGTAAAGTTCAATACACAGGAACAAGGTTTAAGTTTGAAAAGGTTTGAAAAACAATCTTTCAAAATATTTTAATATCATTTGTAAAAATATGTTTATCTGGTAGTAGAAAGAATTGGCTATTTCATATCTTCTAATATCTGTGCCCATGTCTGTATGTGTTTAAGAGAGTGTGTGTGCATGTATAATACAGAGTTAGACCTCAAAAGCATACTAGCATTCCTTGAACATATAATTGTGTGATTTTTATATGCCAGTTATTGTGTTAGATGTTGGTGCACAGCCATGGTCTCTGGTCATTGAGAACTTAAAGTCTTTTGGGTGGTGGGGGGAGAGGAGGGGAGAAAGATAAGAACCAGGCAAATGCACACAGTCTGGTAAGTGTTTTGGTAAGACGGGATCAAGAAGCTCCTCCCAAACGTTAAAGTCAGGTAAGCAGTTTCTGTTAAGAGCTTTCTTTCAGGATATGTTTTAAAATGTTCCATGATTCTACAAGAGAGAGCAAAGTGTAGTAAGGATGAGGATATATAGATTTTCATTCCAACTCTATCACTGACAACTGAGGAATTCAGTCATTTTTGCTTTCTTGACCTCAGCCCTCTTATTTCTAAAATGAAGAAATTGGAATACATGATCACAGATGTCCTTCTTGACTCATATATTCTATATAGAGAGTACTTCCCTTCTTCGAAGAGGACAGGTCAGTGAGAGACCATCAAGAATTATGGATAAGTCCTTATCAGCCTATTGCCCCAAGACACTAAGAGAATATCCAAACTTTAAAGAAAATCATAAGTCTTATCATCAGAGAAGTGGCCCCAGGCAGAAGCAGATGTATTTTCTATCCTTAATGAGAAATCTGTCTCTAGAGAAAAATATTAAAAATCTGATTACAAGTGTTCAAATAAAAGAGGTTAGTTTAAAAGCCTTGGACATAAGCTTAAACTCTACTCTGAAGTGGTCATAGGCTGAGATAACCCTAAAATAAAATTAACAAATAATAAAATTAAATAAACAAAATGACATTTTGTAGCTTTCATCCTCAATGAGGAGTGCTACAAATGTCTTAAAACCCTAGGTGCCTAGAACGCTAGGTCCTGCTCCAAGTGATGTTCAGTGATCCCCAGCATCAGGTCAGTTGAGGGATCTGTCTCTAATCTGAGACAGCAGGCAGGAGGTACATCCTCTGTCCTCTAGTTTCTAAACACTGCAATTGTTCAAGGGGCTGAGAGGAGGAGAGAAAGAGAGTTGAGAAGAGACAACAATGAGCCAGGAGAGGAAGTGCGTATCTCCTCTTCATTCTGCGGGTATGGTTCCATCCAGTCTCAATTTGTATTGCTCTTTTACAGACTGGAGGAAGGAAAAGTTCCAGCCTGGTGAGTGGCCCTTTGTTTATCTTTTTGGCTCCTTTCCAACCTGCCCTTAATATCCCATTTTTCTCTCCTAACCTCATCTCCTAGTTGAAAGGACAGAAGTACCATTATTCTGGTAAAGAGAGGGAATAACATGAAAATCATTAAGTGTTGGCCTAAACAGAACATTGCTGCTTGGATTAGCCACTCTGGTTGTATTTCTGCCTTCATATATGCTTTCTCATCTGTGTGCGTATGTGGTAGGGGGGTCCACTTGGTGCTGAACAGAAATTGTAGCCCCTGTTGAGGCAATCCCCAACTGAGTAAAAAGTGCTCAAAATGATAAGAGTAACCCAATTTCTCTTTTTAAAAAGTCAGCTGACATGGAGTCTGTTACTAATTGAAGAACATAGTTCTAATTTGTAAAGAACATGGAAAGAACACTACTCTTAAGTAAACACTGCAAGTCTCAGCTCATGTGGTACTCTGCCAAGACATTGATAATAGCATGGGTAATATAAGAAGAGATAAGTAACATCGAACCGATGGTGAGAGCTCTCCACAGCCCTGCCTCCCTCAACACACACATATTCAGGAGACAGGTGTTCTTTCACTTGTTTTTCTAAAGTTTCACTTGCACAACAACTTTCTAAAATATATAATGTTGGCCTTTACCTTACCTTTTCTTTACCCCCAGCCCCTGTGACTGTAGATCAGGAAATCTTTCATAAGAATAATTCTGACTCAAAGAGAAAAGAGAACTTCAAAGAGGAAACACAAGATCTATCTCTCAGGGATAAGCAAGAAGACTGCAACCTTATCACACTGGATCAGGAAGGCTTCACTTCAGGAAAACATTACTGGGGAGTGGATATTGGGGACATTGATGAATGGACTCTAGGCGTTTATGAGAAGCCCCCAGACAGCATTGAGTTATCCAAAGATCTACAATACAAGAAATTCAGAGTCATAGAGAAGAAAGGACATGAATATAGGGCTCTCACCTATTGCTTTGAAAATATTTCTTTGCAAAAGTGTCTCCCGATAAAAAAGTGTCCACAAAAGATTGTGATTTTTTTGGATTATGAGGATAATGACATCTCTTTCTATGACATGACTGAGGGCACCCACATCTTCTCTTTCACCCAGGCTAGTTTCTCTGGGTCACTCTATCCTTACTTCAACCTTAAATCCATGAAGCTTTCCTCATCGGCATAATATTAAGTGTCTTAAAGGAAGAACTCGTACTATGAGGACAATAGCTCATTCTCTATAGACTCTAGAATGTTATTTTTTTAAAGTTTGTTTATTTCTTTTAAAAGAAAGAGAGTGGGGAGGAGGGGCATAGAGAAAGGGGGAGAGAGAATTTCAAGCAGACTCCGTACTGTCAGTGCAGAGTCTGATGCAGGGCTTGAATTCATAAAGCATGTGAGGGCCAGAAGACCATTACCTGAGCCAAAGTCAGATGCCTAATCAACTGAGCCGCCGAGGCATCACAGTTCTGATGGGTGACCTCAGGCTCACTGATTACGAGGCCTCTTGGCCTGAAGCTCCAAGAGTCCCCAGGACCAGAGCTTCTGACTGTACCCAGCAGTGCCTCTGAATTGCAGAGAAGAATCTTTTTGTTGTAGTTGTTGCTATCAATGCTGTTTCTTGCTTTATATTTAATATATAACAGACTGATAATTTTCTAAAACAAATTTTTGTAAAAATGAAGTCAATAAAAATGCATACAATTACAAGTTGTAATTAGTTTATTGTTAGATTCAATATTCTTTTTAAAAATTTTAATGTTTATTCATTCTTAGAGAGAGAGAGGGAGAGAGAGCAGTGGAAGAGGGGCAGAGAGGGAGACACAGAATTTGAAGCAGGCTCCAGGCTCTAAGCCATCAGCACAGAGCTGGATGTGGGGCTTGAACCCACAAGCAGTGAGATTATGACCTGAGCCAAAGTTGGACGTTTAACCGACTGAGCCACCCAGGCACCCCTAGATTCAATATTCTTAAAATTACTCTGTCAACTTACTCTAAAATATTAGAAATACTCTACTTCTATATTTGTCTCATAAAGAACTTGTAAGAAACCATTAATACAGTCCACTGGTATGTGAACCATACTTTAAGTAACAATGCTAAAGCAGTATTCAAAGGAGTAAAAGTTAGATAAACTTCCTCACGTTTCCCAAAGTAACACTGAATAAAAGTGACAAAATAGTACTATTTTCAAGTATTGAAGGAGAAAAGTTAAATTATAATTTGATACAAGCTAAGCTATATCTTAAATGCAAGGATAATTTGAAGAAAGAAAAAATGGATATCAATCAATTCAATTCTAACAAATGTGGTGATATCAACATGATAGTCTTGGAAGACCAATGAGGTGAGAGCATATTGAGGTATTTTTCTTATTAGAGAGAGAGAGAGAGACAGACAGACAGACAGACAGACAGACATTTCACTGCTTTGCTCAAGATATTAATAAGGGAAATGATTATACATTTTTGGGAAATCTAGGTACAGACACCAGCAGAGGTAAGGAAAGGGCCCTCTTTTCCTTCCAAAAAAACTGTTACATTAAAATGAGATGACCAGAGAAAACAGTACTTAGTGTTGAAACAAGGGCAAGGAGAGAATGTGCTCCTAGAGCAATACCGAAACCTGGTAAATTCTGTGGATACGGGGTAGAGTGCCCAGAAGAGAATTGCCCCAGTGGCAGGGAATAATTAGCCCTAGACTAAAAGCTGATCCAATACTGATGAACAAATCTTAAAAGCAAGGCTCAAAAGGATCAAATTATTTACAAGCATCTAACTTCATTCCAGAGCAGAGCTCAAGTTAAAATTCACAGTGTCTGAAAGCCAGTCAAAAATTACCAGGCTTGTAAAGAAGCAGGAAAATTCAACTCATAATGAACAGAGAATCAATAAATCAAAATTGACATGGAACTGATATAGGTGTTAGAATTTAACAAAGAGATTAAAACAGAAGTTATAACTATAGTCCAGATATTTAAAAAGTTTACTACATTCTAGATATTCAAAAAGTTTGCTAGAAATCTGCATTTAAAAGAAAGACCCGAGGGAAAAGACTATGAATGAGATGAAAATTATGTTGGTAGCAGAGTAACCATTACATAGAAGCAGAAACTATCTAAAATAAAACACACATATTTTTTAAAAAGTATTTTTTTCTATTTTATTAGATACTTTTTTTTTCCAGGAATGATAAAATCCTAATAACTTTTTGATAGTCATTTAAGACTATACTTTTTTGTTTGTTTGTTTATTTTTTTATAATACAATTTATTTTTTTAACATATGCAATTATTTTCCATCATTTACAATACAGTAGTTACAATGACACTCCAAACAGAAAAGCAAAGTAAAAAATCAAAACCCCAACTTCTATTTCATGTAATTAGACTTATACAGAAATTAGGAGGTTAAGTAACAACTAGTTAATTACCTAATTTCACAGCTATCTGAAGTGGCAATCGTTATATAGCAGCTTATCTATGATACATTCAAGATACATGATACAATTTATTACTTGCCCATAAGCTAAAACACAGCCTGCTTAATACCTTTCCTTAAATTCCACCTCTATACTACAGTATACTTGGGGTCCATGAGACTATACTTTTAAACATACGCTGCTTCCTAGGAACTAAAACCTTTAAGTCTTTTCTATACATATTGTTATAAAGACACCTCTTCCCTGTGCATGTTAACTCACTGCAGACATTTATTATTTAGTAATTTTAAAATGCATTTTGTTAAATTCAGCACAATATTCTGATCTCCCTTTGGGATTTTATTTTTGGCATTCATTGGTGTCCACTGATGAAGGACAGGATAAAGATGCAGTGATGTATAGGGCTGCCTGGGTGGCTCAGTTGGTTAAGTGTCTGACTTTGGCTCAGGTCATGATCTCAGTTCCATGGGTTCAAGTCCCACATCAGGCTCTGTGCTGACAGCTCAGAGCCTGGAGCCTGCCTTGGATTCTGTATCTCCCTCTCTCTCTGTTCATCCCCTATTCATGCTCTGTCTCTCTCTGTCTCTCAAAAATAAATAAAAGTTAAAAAAAAATTTTTTTAAAGAGTGGTAACATATATAACAATGGAATACTATTTGGTCATAAAAATGAAATCTTGCCATTTGTGACAACATGGACGGACACTGAGGGCATCATGTTAAGTGAAATAAGTCAGACAAAGATAAAACACTCTATGATCTCTCTTTTATGTGAAATCTAAAAAACAAGGCAAATAAGCAAAACCAAGATCATAGATCAGAGAACAGACTGGTGATTGAGGAAGAATGGGGATGCGGGGGAGGGCAAAATAGGTAAAAGGGGTCAAAAGGTACAAACTCCCAGCTATAAAATAAACAAGTCATGGGGATGTAATATGCGTCATGTTCACTATAGTGAATAAGGCTGTATTGCATATTTAAAAGGTGCTAAGAGAGTAGACCCTAAATGTTTTTCACAAGGAAAAAAAACCATATTGTAACTCTTTACGATAATGGATGTTAACTAGACTTACTATGGTGACCGTTTTGCAGTGTAAACAAATACAGAATCATTATGTTGTACACCTGAAACCAATATAAGATTATATGTCAATTATATGTTGATTTAAAAAGATTTTTTTTAAAGAAAGTATTTGCCAACTGAATGGAAAAAGCAGTATATCATGATCTAAATAAAGAGTATCTGTGAGTTGTGGGAAAACTTTAAAGGACCCAACACAAAGGCAACTGAAGTGTTTGAAAAGAAGAGGAGGAAGGACAGAAAAAGCATTTGAGAAAATAAGAGCCAAAAATATATTCTAAATTTGATCATTATGAACTCTAGAAAAGGAGAAAAAAAAAAAAAGCCAGGAGCTCAGAGACAGCCAGAGATAAAGGACAGTATGAACTCCAGATCCAAAAAGCTGTCCTAATTTGTTGGGGTTGCTATAACAAAAATACCACAGACTCAGTGACATATAAACTAAAGAAATTTATTTCTCATTTTCCTGGAGGCTGAGAAGTCCAAGATCAAGATGCCTTCAGATTTTGGTGTCTAGTGAGAGCTAGTTTCCTGGTTTGTAGATGGTTGTCTTCTCACTGTGTCTTCACATGGCTAAAGGGGTTATAGAGCTCTGTGGGGTCTCCTTTTAAGGACAGTAATTCCGTCCATAAGGATTCCACCCTCATGTTTTAATTGCTTTCCAAATGTGGAACTACTAAGCACCATCATCACTTTGGGGATTAGGTATCAACATACGTATTTTGGGAGCACATAAACATTCATTCCATAGGAAAGTTTGATGAACTCAAAGCACAAAAATAAAGAAAACATATAACACATGAAAATCAAATTACTTAAAACCAGAGATTCAAAGAAGCCAAGTAAAAAATTAAATTATATTCAGAAGAACAAAGATAAAGATGAAAATGGTTTTTTTTAGTATAAACAGTGCAAGTAGGAAAACCATAGAGGAACGTTATAAAGTACCAGAAAAAAATGTATATCATCAGAATAGAACTTAATACCAGTGAAAATTTTTCAAAAGCAAATGTGAAATAAAGATGTTTTTATTTATAGACAAGCAAAAAAAAATAATAATCATCACCAGCACACCCACACTACAAGAATGATAAAAAACAGTCCCTTTAAACAGAAGGAAAATGGTAACCAGTGGAAATTTGTATCTATAGAAAGGAATGAAGAACAGTGGAAATGGTATGTGTGTAAGTATTATAGAATGATTTCCTTTTCTTGTTTAAATTTTTTAAAAGATAAGAGACTCTTTAAAAAAATAATAGCAATGAAGAATGGGATTTATAACAGAATAAAAAATTACTTTAAGACAAGACCACAAAGGAGGGAAGACATGAAAATATACTGCTATATGTCTCCTCCTAGACATGAAGTAGTATTAACAGTACTCAAGGTTAGAATGCTAAAATAACAACAAAATCAAGAAAAGGAAACAAAATGTATCATTAAAAAATAATCTTGTAGCACCTGGGTGGCTCAGGACTCTTAGTTTCGAATCAGGTCATGATATCACAGTCTGTGAGTATGAGCCCTGCATCGGGCTCCATGATGACAGCAAGTAGCCTGCTTGGGATTCTCTCTTTCCCCCTTTCTCTGCTTCACTCTTGCTCATGCGCTTTCTCTCTTTCTCTCTCACAATAAATAAACTTAAGAAATTGTGTTTTTTTAATATACAATGGAATACTACTTGACAATAAGAAAGAATGAAATCCTGCCATTTGCAGGAATGTGGATGGAACTGGAAGGTATTAAATAAAATAAGTGGTAAATAAAATAGGTGCTAAATAAAATAAGTCATTCAGAGAACAATATCATGTTTTCATTCATATGTGGAATTCGAGAAACTTAATAGAAGACCATGGGGGAAGGGAAGGAGATAAATAGTTACAAACAGAGAGGGAAGGAGGCAAACTATAAGAGAATCTTAAATACAGAGAACAAACTGAGGGTTGTGGGAGGGGGGGGACAAGGGAGGAGGGAAAATGGGTGATGAGCATTGAGGAGGGCGCTTGTCAGCATGAACACTGGGGGTTGTATGTAAGCAGTGATTCATGGGAATTTACCCCCGAAACCAAGAGCACACTGTATAGACTGTATGTGAGCTAACTTGGCAATAAATGAGGTTTACAATTTTTTAATAATCAGCTAATTCGAACAGAAAAAGAAGAAAAAGTTAATGTAGTATAGATAGCACAAATAGAAAATAAACAGATGATAGACTTGAACCACATCAATAACACCATTAAATACAAAGGAAGATTGGTTGGTTGGTTGGTTGGTTAAGAAAATAAATACCCAAATATATGCTGCCCACAAGAAAAATACTTTAAATATAAAAAACACAAATAGGTTAAAATTAAAAGGATGGGAAAAGCATACTATACAAATAATGAAAAGGTAGCTGGAATGGCTCTATTAACATTAAAATGGATTACAGAACAAAGAAAGAATATTATCCAGGATAAAGAAGATCATTCTATAACTATAAAGGGATCAATTCATCAAGAGAACATTACAATACCTATAAAAGGACATGAATGAAACTGACATCTCATTTCCCATCAGCAGCATTATATATAATAGTAACTGGTGGAACGTCTTCTAATTTCCAGTGTACAAGAAATTAATAATTAGCTATAGTATAATTTAAATAGTATTGGGAGGAAAATAATATTTTCAGTTATGCATGGTCACAGAAATTTTACCCATGACAGGTGCCTCTAGGAAAATCCTGAAGATAATATTCCAGAGAAATTAAGCCTAAACCAAAAAAAAAAATGGATTCAATCTAGTTGAATACTGAAAAGAATTCTAAAGTAACAATGAGCAAGAGATTCAGAGAAAAATATTTCAAGTTTGGGGAAACTGTGATTCCATCAATATTATAAAATGGGAAGGAAAGGGTCTGCTTCTGTCAAGTTTTACCTAAAAAGGTTTGTATTAAAGGATATTGTATAGCACACAAACTACTTGGTGATCAGAAAGCTAGACTCTGATGACAATGGGCAGTAATGAAACTCCTCACCGTGATGGAAGTTGTTTAGTGAAAACATCCTATATCAACACTGTCTGTATTCCACCAAGACAGAAAAGCCTCTAATGTGAGAAAATTACAATAAGCAGAGAGAGTGTTCAAAGACAGTGGAAGACCACAATGACAACTGTTCAAGTGTAGAACATTCTAAGAATACATTATGGGGGGGGTGGGGGTTGGGGCCCATAGGCCAAAAAACCTCCTGCAGAGCAACAGTTGATGGCACTGCCTCCAGGACACATGAGAGTCTATATAAGTGACTGTTGATGGCTTAGGCCTCCGGGGCGCAGGAGAACTATTTGGGAAGTTGCAGAACAAGTCAAAAGACTGTGAAACAACATTTGGCCTCCCAGGCTGCACATGTCGCTTCTGTTTAACCTGTCTATGATTTTCTCATACCTTTGCAAAAGCAAAAAGGCATGGATCTTTAAGTTTTGAATCAACTTGGGTCAGTGGCACCAGCTTTCCCTTACATTATTTCTGTTCCCAGCTCACTGCCTGCTGTTGGGGCAAACACAATCCTCTGTCTAAAATTAACCCCTTGAATGATAAGCATCTTGCCCAGACATAGCTGCTAAAGGGCCTTGAAGAAAAGAAGATTCTTTGAGAGACAGACTTCCTCATTCCTGTTTTTTTACTTCTGTTCTCACAGCTGTTCTCTCTTCTGTGATAAAAAATGATCCTTCCCAGAGCATGTTTTTACTCTCTCAAGGACCATAAACTATGTAATCATTAAAGAAAAAAAAAATGTGTAATCTCCTATGGCATAAAAGACACTGACTTTCTTAGTTAAGTGTGGCTTTACCACCATTCATGTTGTCTGCCTTCTTTCCTATAGATAGTTCGCCGACACCAACCCCCTACTCAGGGACCTTTCGACTGGGGTGCGTGGGCTGGTCCCCCACAGGGGGGGAGGTGGAGAGAGAGACAGAGAGAGAGGAGCTTTGTAGAAAAGGTAGTTTGAGAAAAATTGAGGTATTTCAAAGTATAAGGTATAATATTAAGCAACTGCTGAAGTATGAGAACAGATACATGAGCTGGTATGCTACCAGAAAAAGTCTCCTTTAGGTTATCCGGGAGTTATGATACTGAACCTGGAAAAAAAAGAAACTTTTATAGAATCATAAAATGAGTGTTTTCTATCAGTACTCAGACTGGAGATAACCAGTAAGCAAAAGGGAAAAGACTTGTGTGTACAAAAATAATATCAATATTAACACCCTTATCAATATAGAAGCAAAAGAGTAACTGGTGTAACATGGGGCACCTGACTGGTTCAGTCCACAGAGAGTGAGACTCTTGATCCAGGGTTGTTTGTTTGAGACCCAAGTTGGGTATAGAGATGACTTAAAATACAAATAAGTAAACTTTTAAAAAGTGGACAAATACATTTGAGTGGGTGGTAGGGAGAAAATTTGGAGTAAAGTCATGAGGAGTGAATAGTCTAATAAAGTGTATAATTCCCAGCAACACTGTTTAAAGCTAATAACATTTCTGTAGATGTTACCCTCTCGTGTTTATAGGCTATACTGCAAGGAAGTCACCCTGAGTCCTGGCTGAGTATATTTTTAAAAAATTTCCAAAAACAATACCTAAATCAAAAAAGAATAAAGGAGTTATTTCCAGTGTGTTTTAACCTCTTGAGAGAAAACACTAAAAACCAACTATTATACTCATGTGAGGATATATTATACAATAATTTAAAATAAATGTGCTGTTTGGGGCACCTGGGCCACTCACTCAGTTGAGCATCCAACCCCTGATAGTAGCTCAGGTTGTGGTTTCTCAGTCATAAGACTGAGCCCCAGGTTGGGCTTCAAGCTTAGCTTGGAACCTACTTGGGACTCTCTCTCTTTCCCTCTCCTGCTCACACGCTGTCTTTCTTTCTCTCTCAAAATAAAATAAATATTAAACAATAAATTAGAATAAATGTGCTGTTTAAAATTTATCAATAAAATATGTTACCAAGAGGAAAGAAAAATGTTTCTATGAAGAGTGAAGAGGAGAAGAGCAGAGAAGAAAGCCATGAAACTGGTGTGTATGGGAAGGAACTGACTCATAGACAGAGCTGATAGGTTTCTATCTGGGAAATGACAGGAAAGAGAAGAAGGGTGGAGAGTAAGGGCTTCTTCTTCAGAAGGAATTGTGAAGTAGAGAATTCCCCCTTGGTAATAGCATAAAGGGGGAATCGTTTGTGGGCAAAAATATCCCCAAAAGGGGAACAAGAATTAAAGTTGTCCAATCTTACAGCCACAGGCTGAAGCACTATTATTTTTTAAAGCATGAAAAATACCTATGGTCATCAGTTGGAACCTCATAGATGATTTGTATCTTAAATATTTCTTTTTTAAAAATTAAAGACAATTTTTTTTATTTCTGAGAGAGAGAGAGAGAGCTGGGAAAGGGCAGAGAGAGCGGGAGACACAGAATCTGAAGCAGGTTCAATGCTCTGAGGTGTCAGCACAGAGCCCAAAGTGGGGCTCGAACTCACAAACCGTGAGATCATGACCTGAGCCAAAGTCAGGTGCTTAACCGGCTAAGCCACTCAGGTGCCCCTTAAATATAATAATCCTTTAACTTCCTTAAATTGAGATCGAATCCACTTAGCCACGCCCCTTTACGGTGGCCGGTATCATCTGTGCCTTATGCACCTCGCAGAACTATAGAGCAATTGCTGACACCTGAAAAGGCTTCCTGGTGCCTTCGTCATCTACAAACTTGGAGACTTTTTGGTTGGAAAAGTGAAGAAGCCCTAAGTTGCTGGATATAGTCTCCAATCTATCTTATTACATTTTTATGATTAAAGAAATATATTTAGCCTATGTTAAGAAATGAGCGAGCATCATAACCATT
>PISW01014444.1:0-21059 GCA_004023785.1 Mungos mungo | reverse complement strand
ACATCCAGATGGCCTACAGGCACATGAAACGATGCTCAACATCACTCATCATCAGGGAAACACAAATCAAAACCACACTGAGATACCACCTCACGCCAGTCAGAGTGGCTAAAATGAACAAATCAAGAGACTATAGATGCTGGCGAGGGTGTGGAGAGACAGGCACCCTCCTACACTGTTGGTGGGAATGTAAACTGGTGCAGCCGCTCTGGAAAACAGTGTGGAGGTTCCTCAAAAAACTATCAGTAGAACTCCCCTACGACCCAGCAGTAGCACTGCCAGGGATTTACCCAGGGGATACAGAAGTGCTGATACATAGGAGCACATGTGCCCCAATGTTCATAGCAGCACTGTCAACAATAGCCAAATCATGGAAAGAGCCTAAATGTCCATCACCTAATGAGTGGATCAAGAAGATGTGGTATATATACACGATGGAGTACTACATGGCAATGAGAAAGAATGATATATGGCCATTTGTAGCAAAGTGGATGGACCTCGAGGGTGTCATGCTAAGCGAAATATGTCAGGCAGAGAAGGACAGATACCATATGTTTGCCCTCATAGGTCTAACAGAACAGGAGAAAACCAATGGAGGACCAGGGGGAGGGGAAGAGGGAAAGAGAGTTGGGGAGAGAGAGGGACACACATCATGAGAGACTGTTGAATACTGAACATGAACTGAGATGAAGGGAAAGGGGATGGGGGGGGGGAAGAGGTGGTGGTGATGGAGGAGGGCACTTGTGGGGAAGAGCTCTGGGTGTTGAATGGAAACCAATTTGACAATAAACTATTTTTTTAAAAAAATCACGTGCAAGAAAAACTGGGGCAGAGGCTTTAGAAACCGGACCAGGGCTCAGCATCTCTGCACAGAGGTTCCACTGATTTATCCACAGGGATGTAATTCCATTGCAAAATATCTATTGAAAATCTTGTAGCCAACGATTTCTTACTTCATTACCCGGCTGCTTAACTCCTTTAAGTGTCACACGACACCGGCTGACCTTCCCTCAGCTGAATTCAGTAAGGCTGCAGTGGATGAGATTTCACAGCTGTTCTGCGAGTGGACCCTGCCCTCTCCCAGAGCTCAGCCCCGCCTGGACTAAGCATCCTCACCAGCATCTGGCAGTGGGCCTGGCTCTGGAGAGTCACATTCCATTCTGTCCTCCGCAGACGGGAGCTGGGCGCCCGAGCCCTCCGGGGCCGCTTCCAGGGCACTCGCTTCCTCCACGGGAACTTCCGGCCCATCTGTGCCCCGTGGGACCTGGGGACAAATCGATACATCTGGAAATGAGTGCAGGTGATCACTGCACAAAGCGGAGAGAAACCTCGGAACACTCTTCTACAGAAATAGAATGTGGGAAGAAAAAAAGTCTTCACTGAGTTTTTAAAAATTTCTTTTTAATGTTTATTTTTGAGAAAGTGAGATAGTGTGAGCAGGGGAGGGGCAGAGAGAGAGGGAGACACAGCATCTGAAGCAGCTCCAGGCTCTGAGCTGTCAGCACAGAGCCCAATGCGGGGCTTGAACTCATGAACTGCAAGATCATGACCTGAGTCAGAGTCAGACACTTAACCAACTGAGCCCCCCAGGTGTCCCTCCACCGAATGCTTAAGATGAGTGCCAGAACAGAATAGGGAGAGATATAAGAAAAAAATGCTGGGACTAATAAAGCAGAGCCATGCACCAGCCATACCCCAGGAACTTTCTCCACTGGCAGAAGCTGATGCTCACCCCTGTGGTTTTGTTCGGGGGAAATAACACAAACACATTAAAGGAAGCCTCCCTAAACTGTGACAGTTGAAAGAAACTTTTAAGTAGGTTTCAGTGTAAGCAATTAAAAATAAGTATTTGGGGTGGGAGTTCTACAAATTTTCTGATAGGGACGATTCCACCCAGAAAGGAATCTGACCGTTGTTTTAGAATCATTGTGGAAAACATTGGCCCAGTGCTATGCGTGGGGAAAAGAACACATCGTCAGCCCCTTACACTAACCATCTCGTATACGGTTTATAACTAACTGTCCCCAAAACATATTTTATGGTTTTAAGTCCATGAAACAATATTTATACATCATATCTTTTGCTTCTTTTAATTTAAAAAAGAATCTCTTTTATGACATTCAATTTTGGAAAGTCAGACCCAGTTATCTTATAGAACACCCCAGAGACTTGTCTTATTTATTCTCAAACAGATTCTGGTGAATAATTTTTGGAAGACTACTGTGTGAGTGACGTGTGCTTACGGTGTCATGTCCCATTTCATTGTCAGTAATGCTACATTTGGTCACTTAGCTAAGGTCGTGACTGCCAGATCTATCCATTCATGTTCCCATTGTAATTACTAAGTCAAGGATGCAGCAATATTGTGCATCTACATAAATAGCTTATTCCCCACTGGTTTTAGCATTGATTGATGACTTTTGCTTGAATCATTTTTTATACTGGGGGTTGCAAAATGGTGACTGCCCACCTTTATATTTCCTCCTACATTTATCAGCTAGCGATTTTCTGTAAAGAGCAGTCTCTCAGTCTGATATCCCTACAGACTTGTAATCCATCCCATCCTTACTCACCCTCATCTCCAAATGTCTCCCATTTGGTCCCTGAAGCCCCTCTGGTCAGGCTCCTGCATCCTTTGGACATGACCCCACTAGTTTTTGAGCACATCCTTTTCCCTGAACAATAAACCCAAGGACCACACTGTACCTTCCCTGCCCCAGGCCTAGTTCCAGCTGCTCTCCCAAGAAGTCTTGATTCACGCTGGAGCAACATAGTGGCCACAAGACGGAGCGGTAGGTGGCCCCGTGCTGCTGGTGCCTCGTCCCTCCAGGCACTCTCATGGATGCAGCTGCCAAACAGACTTACGCAGAATGTCAGGGGTTCCATTCAGTTTCAACACTGGTAAGATTTACCTCGCCTTTCTGTACTCCATTTGGATACATATCTTCTCCCACAGTGAAACAAGGGCTTAGTTCCATACAATGTTCATATTTACTCATTTGCCTCCACCCACAACGAGCACACCACAGTTTCCGAATTACCATGCTTTCCAACAACATACCTACTGTGTGAAACCAGTATCCTTGCAGCTTTATATGTCCACACACGCTATTCCACCAGAGCATATAGTCAGAATACTGGGTTCAAGTCACCTGAATTGTGTTTTTGCTCTGTTATTATTAATAATTTGATATGCAGTTGAGTTCACCTGTTTCTGTGTTTAATCACTTTGAACTTAACATTGTTTATTATTTAAAAAAATTTTTAGCATTTTAAAAATTTTTGAGACAGAGAGAGAGCACGGAGGAGGGGCAGAGAGAGAGGGAGACACAGAATCAGAAACAGGCTCCAGGCTTTGAGTTGTCAGCACAGGGCTTGAACTCATGAACTGTGAGATCATGACCTGAGCTAAAGTGGGATGCTTAATCGACTAAGTCACCCAGGTGTCCCTTAACATGGCTTTTTAAATATTTTAAACATTTAGGGGTGCCTGGGTGGCTCTGTTGACTAAGCAGCCGACTTCAGCTCAGGTCATGACCTCGTGGTCTGTGGGTTCGAGCCCCGCATTTCAGATTCTGTGTCTCCCTCTCTCTCTGCCCTTCCCCTGCTTGCTCTCTGTCTCTCTCTCTCTCTCAAAAGTAATAAACATTAAAAAAATTTTTAAACATTTAAATGGTATAAAAGATAAAAATATACAGTTTGTAAAAATTTTTAAATTAATTTTGAGGTGGGGGAGGGGCAGAGAGAGAAAAAGAATCCCAAGCAGGCTCTGTGCCGTCAGCTCAGAGCCCAACATGGGGCTCAATCTCACAAACCACGAGATCAGGACCTGGGCCAAAATCAAGCATTCAATAGTTAACTGAGTCGCCCAGGCACCCCTAAAAATCAAAACGTATATTCAGAGAAGTTTTGCTCATATTCTACTCCCCCTCCACTCCCATAAGAAACCATTTTTGTTGATGGTTTACCTTCTGTTTATTTTTGCAAAAATAAGTAAAATATATACATACATACACATCAATATTTGCACTTATATGCATTTAGTGCAAACGTGTATGTACTTTTTTATCCTCTATATAGTACTTCACACCTTCCTTCTTCCACTTGCTGGAAAGTGAAAGGCTAGAAGGATATTCTGGAAGTCAGCTCGGACCAGTTCACAGCCATCTTCTCCAGCGTTACGTCCATGGCCCCACAGCACACTCAGGCACCACAGTTTATAGTCATTCCATATGGACCAGCATTTAGGCTGCATGTAACATTTCGCTTTTACAAATAGCTGCCGTGAAAACCTAGGTCTCTGTTGTCTCTTATTTGTAAACACGTGTATTCAAAGTGAATTCTCAGAAAGGGTATTGCTGGTTCGGTCAAGGGTAAATGCACAAACAGGTGTTCGCTGGTGCCCAAATCCCCCCGCCTGGCCCCCGTGCGGGAGGCACCACCTTGTACATGTACCGACAACATGACAGGACCCACCTGCCCAGTGAGGCCGACACGCGGGGTCGCCAGGCTTTTGGAATTCTGCCATCTGATGGGTGACAAAAGGTACTTCAGTGTGGTTTCGATTTGCGCTTTTATGACTGAAGTGGAGCATCGTTTCGTACCGTTAAAAGCCACCTGTTTATCTGTTTATGAAAACTGCTCATGTCTATTCATCATTTTTATTGCATTTGTCAAAAAGGTTAGCTTCCATCTATGATATATCTTACAAATACTTTCACTAATTTATTATTTTAATTTGCTTGTGGGTTTTTGCCCTACATTTTAAAATTATCCCATAAAGAAAGGTTTCTTGGCATTATTTCTGGATTTGTAGTAATTCTGTACACCCAGATTATGTAATAAGTCATTCATGCTTTATCCTAGTACTTGAGTATTTAAAATTCTATTGTATTGTATTGTATTGTATTGATCTCTGACACATTTAAAGTTTATTATTTCTGATATGTGTTATGAGGCATAGATTTAATGTGCCATTTCAAAATGGCTATATCCTTTCATTCCAACACTTACTTAAAAGTCCATTTTTCCTTACAGGGATTTGAGACAGCAAATGTAATGTACATTCAATTTTCATATGTGCTTGGGTCTACTTTTGTACCTTCTATTGCTTTATTGATCCACTTACTCATGTATCAGTACCACAATGTTATCTAAAGATGCTTTATGGTAGATTAGTATATAGTAAGACTATTCCCTTCTTTTCAAGTTTTTCCAGTGATTCTTTCATGCTTACAGTATGAATGAAGTTCACATGCTTTAAAAAAAAAATAAAATTAATTAAATTTAACATTTATTTTATTTTTTGAGAAAGAGATAGAGACAGACAGCATAAGCAGGGGAGAGGCAGAGAGACTGGGAGACACAGAATCGGAAGCAGGCTCCAGGCTCTGAGCTAACCGTCGGCACAGAGCCTGACGCGGGGCTCGAACCCACGAACCTCGATATCAAGACCTGAGCCGAAGCCGGACGCTTAACCGACTGAGCCACCCAGGCGCCCCCCCCCCCCAACTCTTAACAGCAACTAAAACACGAGCCGGGAGGCGTCTCCCACTGCTCCCCCGCCCCCCGCGCGGCACACCCCCTCCCCGCTCCCCTGCACATACGCGCACAGCCTTCTGCCCTCCAGCCGCGGGAGCGGCCTCGTCGGGGAGGGACTTCCACCACGGACCTGAAAGGGTGACTCGGGACGGCAGTAACAAGTTAGCCTCGAACCCGTTATGACGGTCATTTGCTTTCACTATATGATTCCTGGATTTGATTGTTAACATTTTCTAGTAAGCAGTTTTGGTTGTAAAATCCTGGTGTAATGTAGCCATAACCATTAGAGATGCATATATTTCCCAACTGCAACACCTAACTCACACTGGCTTTTAAAAATGGGGGGGGGGGGGGCAGGGGCGGGGGCGGGTCTTTATGTCACGTGACAGGACGTGCCGAGGGGGCGGGCCCGGGCTGCGTCACTCACCCCGGGGCTCCTGCTTGCTCGTGCCCAGCGCCGCACAGACCAGGACACCTGCTCCGTTCACCACAGGCCGTGCGCAAAGGCACAATGAACACCCCTCCGCCATCCGGAAACTTCTAGAACGCGTGCCTACTTCTCCCTGGCCAGGCCCATGCTGCATTGCCAACTCCAGTAGGAGGAAAGCTGGGAAGGCAGGCCGGTGCGTCCACCGCCAACACACGAACGCTGTTGAAGGAAGAAGGCAGGCCGGGCGGATAAAGCTTTCTTTCCCTGCTCCACAAAAGCAGGTGCTCCGTGAAAACCGTCGAGGCCGAAACGGCATATGGCCAACAGCATCCCCAATTTCCAAGTTCGCACAGCCACGTCGCCTTTACATTAGGTCCCATGTATGCCGACCTGAAGAAATGCTCGGGGGATTTTCATGAAAAAGGTCCGTTACTGAGCCACTGCGGGTCTCTTGTAAAAGCAAAGTGGCAGAAAGCAGAGGGGTAGAAAGCACACTTCTGAAAGCGGGTCCCTGAGCGGATGGCTAAGTATGTCTGCACCAACGGCGTTTCTCTTCTTCCAGAAATCACGCACCAACCAGAAAAACAAGAAACATGTATCCGAACTTAATACTGTGGAAGACTAGGAAGGTCCCTATAACCCTGAATCACATGCAAATCCATCACATACGAACATTCCCAGAAGTGACCAAACACCAAGTCCTACCAATGGCCACATTTCTCAACAAAGCTAGAAGAGGAAAATTCTAAAGGAACAGGCACATCTTCAGGGGAAAAAGCAATATCGCTTATGTGAGACAAAGGGAGGAGGCGTGCCGGCTAGAGGGAAAAGAGCGTCTACACTGTAGTACATGAACTGAGGAACACACATGCCTTCTGCAAAACTGAACAAAAAGTGACAAGATTTACGGAGAAAATAAAGTTACAGGATACACTGCTTAACATACACACAACCTTGTCACCAGAGCGCTAATAAAACCATGCTGATTCTAGTAAAAATACAAGCATAAGCAAGTCAAAAAGATACTATAACGGATGATTACATGCCACCTACGAGTGTACTTGGGGAGGTGATGCAACCGTGCTGGAAAGAGGCCAAGGAAAGGGGAAGGAAGGGTGGAGACTGTCACAAGTTCAGGAGGAGAAGCGTTTGCACATTTTCCAAGAAATGCAGTGGTTTTGGAGAAAATATGATAATGGTTCTGGCTCATGATCGCACATGTACTTCTTTGACACTGACTTACAGATACCGTTTCTGCTGCTTACACATGTCCCTTCTTTCATCAAGAAGCTGCTTATATAGCTCCGAATGGGGCCTTATGCACGAAGAACGATCCTGCTGTGCTGTGTGACAGTCCTTCATGATCGTCTGCCCCTCCGCCTCCGTCACACCTGAGCCACAGGTGACCATGAGCTGTCCCCTCTGCCTCCGTCACACCTGAGCCACAGGTGACCATGAGCTGTCCCCTCTGCCTCCGTCACACCTGAGCCACAGGTGACCGTGAGCTGTCCCCTCTGCCTCCGTCACACCTGAGCCACAGGTGACCGAGAAATGAGCTGTCCCCTCTGCCTCCGTCACACCTGAGCCACAGGTGACCGAGAAGTGAGCTGTCCCCTCCTCCTCCGTCACACCTGAACCACAGGGTGACAGAAGTGAGATCCCTTGGGGACAGCTTGTTGAGCCATGTCACCTTCTTCCACACCATGCCCTTGTGCCTGAGCAAGGACCTGTGGTAGCGCTTGCGCGGAGACCCCTTCCGTGGGGACTGCAGCGGCTCCTCGTGTCCGAGCGCTCAGGTCCGGCCTCCTCTGCGAGGGCCACACGGCGTCCTCCGATTTGGGGGGGCTCTGGTGGAGGCTCAAAGCCTTCGGAATCATGAACTAAATCAGGAAGAATTCTATGCTACACTCCATCCAGGCAGGCTTTCGCGACGTCACTCCAGGCCTCCACGATGACATCAGTGGCGGGTTTAATGTTCGGTGGACTCCAGAATGCAAAACCTGTGTGTGCGTCCCACCCCCGTAGGTGCCACACACACCTTGAAGGTCCTCCTTAAGTAACAGCTCTAAAGGCTGCAATCGCACCCTGACCAAGGGGCTGGGGGGAAAGAGACCTTTAAAGTTGGAAGAAAGCTTAGCACCTGTTGGAGAAGGGCTTGGTGTATTGCTGAGATTTTTGGAGGATAATTTTTCCTCTTGAAGTTACTTTTTCAAATCAGGTAAAAAAAAAAAACCCATCACCTAAAAGACCAATAAATATCTGCCCCGTAAACCGGCCTCTCCTGGTAGAACGGCAGGAGGCTAGTCTTTCCCACTCCCTTCGAAGCCTGTGGGTAGGCGACCCGATGAGTCACAGCAGTCTTCAGCTTCACATCCCCACCGGCACTGGCACCCGGCATCATGTCACATGATCCTTCGTGGCCTCAAGCCCTCGTGTGTGTGTGTGTGTGTGTGTGTGTGTGTGTGTGTTTCCTCTTTAGAGACAGAGGCCCTGGAGGGAATGTGCTTGCAAGGCAGCCTGGTTTCATCAAAATGTAAATCTGACTCAGGGTGCAGCCTTCGTCATCCATCAGACTCCTTGGCCCTGGAGACCCGTCCAACTTCTCTCTGCACTCACAGCTCACACGGAGCTGCACACCACTCCCGCAGTCTTAAACCAGCCACTACTTCCACTAAATGAAGGCTCTGCAGGACCTCCGGCTTTGTCCCCGAAGGTCTCTGTATGTTGGTGAGACTTCCTTTATTTGAGAGACGTTGCCTCTGATTCCTTCTTTGTTTGGTATTCAGTCCACACACTTAACAAACGTCCCAGTTTTTCCATTTCCTTACACCTCCTCCTAACAAACTTGGTAGCCCCGACAGATATTCCAGCTAGAGAACTTTCTTTTACTTCCCAGCCCCGTTTCCAGCGGTATGCACTGTGGGCTCCTTTACACCAGCTGCACAATGTCACAGGTTCTTCCTTCTTCCCCCTAAGCATTCTATAATTTTGAGCTCTTCTTCAGTTCTTCACGCTCTTCTTTTATGCTCACTAGCAGAAATTTAATCACCAGCATGCTTTTGTGGTGCCTGTAAACCCCTCTGCTTGCTTATTTTCTGGAATACAAAAAAGTTTAACAAAAACTGCACAAAGATGGGAGAGAACCATGAAAATAAGCATTTCCAAAACAGAGTGTGGCCAAGAGAGTCAAGTGGAAGGATGTGGGGGTGAACGGACACCTGGCGCAGGACTGCACATCCTCATGGCCTGCCGCATCCCGCTGCTCTTCCGTGGCGGCCCAAAACATCAACTTGCTGGACAATTCATGTATGTGCCAGCACAATTTTCAGTGTTATGTGGACTCCTTCCTTATTTATCAATCTCATATGAAAGATTTGCCTTCCAGAAAAATGGGTTTTAACAGATCAGACCACATACATAAAATGTTCATATTTAGAGTTCAGATAATGTATTGATAGTATCATTATAGAAAGGAGAGTGTTTGTAATGCCCATAATGTTCTAAAATCACTGTCCTAGAAAGCAAGTAAACTCTCCTAAAAATAATCCCTAGGGGCGCCTGGGTGGCTCAGTCCGTTAAGCATCCGACTTCAGGTCATGATCTCATGATTCCTGAGTTCAAGCCCCACATTGGGTTCTGAGCTGACAGCTCAGAGCCTGGAGCCTGCTTCAGATTCTGTGTCTCCCTCTCTCTCTATGTCTCCCCTGCTTGCATTCTGACTCTGTCTCTCTCAAAAATTAAAAAAAAAAAAAACAAAAAAACATTTAAAAAACAACAACAAAAAACCTCTAGTGTGAGGTGAAAGACCAAATACTGGGCTCAATACATTTCACGTACCAACAACTCGAGGTACTGAAAACCACCTAGAAAATGATGCAATTAATCTCTTTGTTGTGGAAATAGAGACTTTAAAGGCCAGAGAAGGTGTGATACGCCAAAGGTTACACAGCTAATTAGTGACAGGGCCTATTATGGAATCCAAATCTCAGCATTCACTTCCCCCTGATAATTCCTATTAAGTTTGACTACTTCTCTATTTCTTTCCTAGAAGGCATTCCTTATATTCTTATGATTTGTTTTCGCATATGGCAAAAGCAGTGGGCATCATAATGGCTTGCTCTCACAGTCACTAAATACAGTGTATTTTCTACTGGTAAGCAATAGATCAAGGTTCCCACGGGGTTACATCATCGACTTCGGTGGCTCCGCCGTCACTCACACCCGAACTGTGATCCCATAAGCCTGCATCTACTCCTCTACACCGGTGATCAAACAGTAATGCCCCAGCCGGAATCTGCAGCCACCAGTGCGGACCCACGCCCTCAACTTCCGCACCGAACACGGCACCTCCAAAGTCTCACCTGCTGTCTAGGCTCGTCCAGCTCCCTCTCCAGGTCCTCCAGCGCCGCCACCGCCTCCTCCCCGCTCTCCGGGTGCTGCTCCCGCACCCAGGCCTGGAGCTCCGCGGGCAGGATGGCCAGGAACTGCTCCAGCACCAGCAGCTCCAGGATCTGCTCCTTGGTGCGTGTTTCTGGGCTCAGCCACTGGCGGCACAGCTCCCGGAGCCGGCGCAGCGCCTCGCGGGGCCCGGGGGTCTCCTGGTAGCAGAACTGCCTGAAGCGCTGGCGACAGAGTTCCCTAGTGTGACAGAAAGTCTTCTGCAGGCAGGATTCCTGATCCCAAACATGGTCTTCTTCCTTTACCTTCACTTGGATGATATCCCCGTGCGCCTCTGACGCCGAGGCTGGGACCCGCGCGCAGGCCGCGGCCATGCTGGGCTCCACCTGCGCTCTGGGCAGGTGGGGGCGTCCCGCCCGCTCCTCAGCCCGGGAACTCCTCCATGAGGAGCCCCGCGAACACAGACGACCGACGCGGACAGAGGCGACGGGCTTCCGACCGGCCCGGGGCGGTCACGGGAGCGGCTCACTCCGCGGGGAGGCTGCGCGGTCCGCCCCGGAAGCTGCGGGCTCTCAGCCGCCGAGGGGCCGCGGGGCCGCGCCACCTGCGAGGCGAAAACCCGAGGCCGCCGAGGCCCGGCGCGCAGGAGCCGGGCCGGCCGGGCGCAGGGACTGGCCGGGGCCGAGGGCGGCGGGTCCTCCCACGGCGGCGCGCGGCGGACCGAGCCGGCTGTCGCGCGTACACGCCGCCTCCCCGCGGCCGCAGCCCGCACCTCCGAGGGCCGCCGTCCGGGCCCGCGGGGCTCCCCTGCGCGGCCGCCGCGAAGCGCGCCTCCCCGCAGGCCGGGCGCGCACTTCCGGTCCGCTCTAGGACTCCGGGCGGTGCGAGCTCTCGGTGGTCGCGGCCGCGGGCTCAGCGCCCCGGCGGCGAGCGCGCGGGAACCCGGGGTCCGCGGTCCTCCGCCGGGGAGCGCTTCGCGGGGCGGCGGCCGCCCGGGGCTTGCTCGGCGCTCCGACCGGCGGTTCTGAACAGACGCGCGGGACGGGCGGCGGCCGCCGTGGCCACAGTTCTGCAGGCTCTGCCCGGCCTCTTCTAGCAGCTGCCAGTCAGACTCGCAGAAGGGCTGCGAGACCCGGTGTCTTCTCTCCATTTTCCGGGTGGGAGACCCGCAGCTCCCAGCGTGCGCCTCGCCGGGTGACGCGGGGCGCCGCCGCCGGGAAACCCGCCCCCAGAGGCGCACCTGCGCCACCCGGCGCGCTGGCGGAGCCTCGTGGAGAGGCGGAGGGCGCCCGAGGGCTTCCCGCGCGCTGCGAGCCGCTCGAGGCTGCACGCTTCGTAGGCCGGTGTCGGCCTGTGCACACCCCGAAAGCTGGTGCCCGGAGGCGCGCGCCCCCCAAGTCCCGGGCCCACAGGGCGCGCTCCGCAGGCCGCGTGCATGCAGGTGCGCGCCCCCAGGTACGGAGCCGACGGTGCGCGGCCCGCAGGTGCATGCCGGCAGGTGCACGCTCCCCCAGGCCCGGCGCGGGCAGGTGCGCCTCCCACGGGAAAGCGCCGCGCCGGTGGCCTGAGAGCACGCGGGCCGTCTTAGGCTCCAGCCCAGATCCCTCTTTCCCCTCCCCACCCCGCCGGCCCCTCAGCCAGGCTGAGAGCGCTCGGGAAACCGTGGACCCCGCCCAGGAGCGGTCGTTGAACGGCCGAAATGGCCTCCTCTCATTCTCTGTTTCCTTCTACTTTGTCCCTAGTGATGACTCACATTTTGGCATTTCCGATTCAAGAGGGTTTGAAGAATCACATTTCTTCTGGAAATCTCTAAATTAAAAATTCTTACCCTTGGGTTCCGTAAATGGTCTTGAGCATGTCCCTAAACCCAATGAAATTGTGTGTAACATGTCTGCTTATGTGCCCTAGTCATCAGACCCTCAAAGGATCGAGATGGAGCCCCACCTCACCTCCACCCCCGGTTTCCCAGCCATTATTAACGTGTCGCTTAGCTTTTGTGGTTTCCCCCAACCGTTAACCCTTTGCAGTCAAGGATTCAGTCTTCTCTCCCTTTCACTTGCTGTATGCTTTGCTGAGCACAGTAGGCAGTTAATATGAAGTAAACTTTTTTAAAAAAAAATATGTTTTAGCATTTATTCATTTTAAACTTGACTTTTAAGTCCTCTACGGAGGGTTTTAATTTTTTGGTACATTTTCACTTTTAATATTAGAGTGACGTAGACCTGTAAACAAATGTATACATCACAAAAGTGAGCATGGGAAAAACGGAAGGCTCCTTCATCTCCCATTACATTTCTCAGAAATATTCATGCCAAGAGTTTAGTATATATTCAAACCTACTTAAAAATGAATATGTAAACTCATAAACTAAGACTTACCGAAACTAGATCTAGATCATGCAATATATTACAATTCAGAAATTTCTGGGGTTTGTTTTATTTATTTATTTATTTATTTATTTATTTATTTATTTATTTTATTATTTTTGAGAGACAGAGAGAGACAAGTGTGAGCAGGGGAGGGTCAGAGAGAGAGGGAGGTACAGAATCTGAAGCAGGCTCCAGGCTCTGAGCTGTCAGCACAGAGCCCGACGCGGGGCGCAAACCCGCGAACCATGAGATCATGACCTGAGCCGAAGCCTGACGCTCAACCAACTGAGCCACCCAGGCGCCCCTGTTTGTTTTAAATTAAATCCTCTCCCCAAACTGCCAAGCCAACATGTGGGGACCTACATCTGTCCTAGTCTTTTTTAGCAGCTGAATATTATTTTCATTAAGCAGATGGGCACATTTTCAAATTCTGATATTGCAAAATATTACAGTGAACATTCTTGAACATATTATTTCATTTTTAATTCTTTTGTGCCTAAAGAAGACTTGTTGAGAGATTATTTTGAAAGATATTGCAAAGTATCCCTTTAGAGGAGTATTTTTCACGACCCCCTGCTTGCACCCTTTCCAAGGCCTGGAAGGGGTAGCCCTGTATGGAACAAATGTTTTTGTAGAAGTCACAGAAAGATATTATCATGGAAACTAGTGAAGACTGTTGCCTCTTTCTACCGCAGCTTATACTCAGATACACCATCCAGGCTTTACAGCGGCTGTATCTAATTCTGTATTGATAATGTCTGGTCTTCTTCTCAAGCAGGACCCCTGAAAGGCGTGAGCTTCAGACCTCACAAAATCTAGATGCCAACAGAGGCATGCAAGAAAGTGCCCCAGCTGCCCTGAAATACGTTTTGCTCTTCGCCTCTTCAGCGATAACACAGCATCAGATTTTGTTACCAGCCTGGCCTCGTGGAAGCCTGACCTACTTCTGGGTCAGAGCTGCTGCAGTTACTGCCCAGGAGATATTTAACTGCGACTACAGATGTGTGTGTTCGCTCTTGTGGTCGATCCCTGGTGTAACGGGTGGCACTCTGGACTTTGGATTCACAATGTGAGTTCGAGTTTCGCTTGATGGCTCCTCTGGAGAAGACCCTTTTCTATTTTTGGTTGGTGGGGTGGCATCTGAATGCCCAGCAGTACTCGGTTTCCCTACTCTAATCAAACAAATAGACATAAGAACCTGGGAAGTAATTCCACTTTCTAAAGTTCGCCTGAAGATCTGGCGACCTTCCTGGAGTGCCCAGTGTCTTCAACATCTTCAAGGATGTCCCCAGAGCTCTCGGTCCACCCTGCCCCCCAACGCGGAGACTCCAAGCACCACGCCTAGGTTACTCCTCACCTTTGCAATGAGGAGCACTCATCAGCCCTCTCTCCCTCCTCCTCACTCCTACCACCTGCCCCAAACTCCTGGAGGGCAGCCTGGAGGTGGCGGGAAGAGCCTCCAGTCCATCACAGGTCGCCCAGGGTGGGGCCTCCTCATACCAACAATCATTGCAATTGAACCACAGGGAGCTGAGGCTCTGGGACAAATGCTGCCTCCGGAACACTACTGTCACTGTGTAGACAGGAATGAATTGGAGGTAACGACCGAAACTAGCAAGTCCTTACACTCAATTTACCTTTATTTGTTTATTTTTAGTTTTTTATTTTATGCACAGGCAAGCTGGGGAGGGACAGGGAGCGAAGGAGAAAGAGTCTCAAGCAGACTCCAGGCTCAGCCTGGAGCCCGACGTGGGGCTCAGTCTCACAATGGTGAGAACATGACCTGAGCCAAAATCAAGAGTCCCACTCTTAACTGACTGAGCCACCCAGACGCCCCTCGTTTTACCTTTAGAATGATGAGAGAAACAGGGTCTCGGGAAGGAAAGATTTCCTTCGGCAAGAGGAGAGTGGAATTAGGAAGGGACAGGTGTCTGCGTTTTGTACAGACAACTCTTCTGTATCATGAGCGGCACCTCCTCTTACCGGGTCTGTGATCATGCTAATTGCAGAGGGAAACAACCTGCACTGGTGCCTCCTTTCCACCTTGTGGGTGCTAGGTGAGGCGGTTTCCCTCAAAGTGTCATCTTTCTCCGGAGATGGCCTGACAGCCCTGCCCGCGCGGGAAGTCTATCTGCACAGTTTTCCGGGCCAACTCCCCCTGCAGCCTGTGATTCTCTCGGCCACGCAGCACCGCCCTCCTAACACAAAGGCCGCCCCGCACATGGACCCCTGCCTTCCAACTGTCCTCCTGGACCTTTATGGAGTGATAGGAACAGGAGGAAGAACCACTTCTTAAGTTTTGAAAAATAATTTAATGATGCAATCATCATGATCATAGCCAGCATCAAGGACCCAGCTGTCCTAGCCCAGATCCAATAATTCAGACTTTATCCCAAGTCTCTAAATTGAGGTAATGGTAAAGGCCTGGGTGGAGGGGTGCCTGCATTTGAGTGACCCAGGACTGGAGAGAAGGCCGCGGAGCAGCTGCTACCGGAGCAGAGCCAGGCACGTGTGGGGGGCTGGGCGGGCACGTGGATACTTGTGCTGGTGCCACACGTGTCCCATGGCTCATGGCTCTCGTGTGCCTTCAGGAAGCTGAGGGACTCCCTATGGGTGTTGACGAGGGCTCCTTCCTTCGCCAAATTGGCCAGGTTCTCTGAGCCTTCTTCTGAACTGGGCTCCATCCTTAGCCTGTCAAGCCCAGTCTTAGCAAAGATTTCCATTGAGTCCAGTTTGGGCCTGACTCCTGCTCAGCCAGTTTAGGTGGGAAACCCCTCCCCTCGATGTCCAGTCAAGATCCTCCTGCCCCACTAAATGTTTAATCGCGTATTCTTTGTTTGTTTGCTTTTATTTTGCTTTGTCAACTAACAGTAGCCACTTTTCTGACAACATGAAAACAGATTTTAAAATCTGCACAAGATAGGAGAGGTGTGGTGGGGAAGATTGAGGACGGGAGCAGCGTTCCTGGGCTGAACAGTTACAGAAACAAAGAGAATCCGGGTGATTGGATAGAACACGGAGATGCCTGAGGCAGAAACAAGGCTTTCAGGTCAACAGAAGAACCGTCTGACGCTTTATAAACCTCAGGCTCCAAAGCACACACTCCTTGAGGTCATAATTTAACAGACGGAGTGAGGCCCAGAACTCTGCAGCTGAGACAGGCCAGAGGTCATGGTCAGATATTGCTCTCAGCTTCAACTGATAATACTCATAATCCAGATGAATTAAAACAAAAATAATTCTGCCTTTACAAATGCAAGAAGTAGTTTGTTATAATGAGGGAAGTGAAAATTAAATTGTACTGCAATATCCTTTTCACCTACTAAAGGAACAGAGAACCCAAAGTTGACAAGATACTATATTGGGGAGGTGAGGGGAGCAGGGACTTCAATCATCATAGGTTAATAAAATTCCTTTGGTGGGCAATTTGGCACCATGTATAAATATTTCAAATGCACATAACCCAGGACTCAGCAAACTCACTTCTTAAAATGTATGCTGCAGTTTTCACAGGTGCTCACCATCATGATTGCATGTTGGGGACAAAGGGACCCTTTTTAAAATTATTTTATTTTATTTCATTTCATTTTACTTTATTTTCAGAGAAAGAGCACAATCAGGGGAGAGGCAGGGAGAGAGGAAGAGAAAGAATCCTAAGCAGGCTCCACACTCAGCGAGGAACCCACCAGGGGCTTGGTCTCGTGATCCTGGAATCATGACCTGAGCTGAAAGCAAGAGTTGGTTGCTTGGTGACCGAGCCACCCAGGGGCCCCAGAGATTTTTTTTTTTGAGGCGACACTTTAAATTAGCAAACGTTGAAAATTGCAGTATAGTTAAAGTGACTTTATAGCTGGACATATCGTGCAAAGTGCAATATAATAAACAATCCATGTACATATCTCTGCGGATGAGTATCATTTAAATCAGGCAAATGTTTTTATACCCTCAGTATAACCATTCTTCAAAAGACCTGGAGACTCGACTAGTCAAGGGAGGAAGGGCTCCCCCTACCGCCGGCTGGGGGGGCGCCCTCACCAACCCGTCCTCGGTGCGCCCCGGCTGGAGCGCAAAGGAAACCGCCCGACGAGGGTGGGATTCGAACCCACGCGTGCAGAGCACAATGGATTAGCAGTCCATCGCCTTAACCACTCGGCCACCTCGTCTGGCGCCTGCTCCGCGCGCTCGGACTCTTCGCCCTGCGGTCGGGGCTGCGGCGACGCACGGGCGCGTCTCCTCTCCCCTCCCGCCGCCCCCATCCTCACCGCCGGACCCCCGGACGGTGGCTTTCGGGGCCCTCGCACCGCAGCAGGTGCTACACGAGCAGGTGCGCCCAGCGCGCCGCCGGGTGGGCGCGGACACCTGCCGCCCGGACTCCGGGCAAGGCGGGTCGCTAGTGTCCGCCCCGGAAGCGCGCCAGGCCGCGGAGACTCCCCTTCTCTGGGGCTTGGCACGTACAGCGCCGCGGGGGAGCTCGGCTGGACTCGCGAGCGCCCGGGGGAGTCGGCGTGGGCGCCGGAGCGAACGGGAACCTGGGCGGGGCTGACCTGGCGCGGCCGCCACCCCTCTTCCGGTCCCGGGACCGCAGGTGGGGAGGTCCGGGCCCCGGGGACCCGCAGGTGGGGAGATCCGGCCCTCGGGGACCCGCAGGTGGGAGGTCCGGGCGCCGGGGACCCGCAGGTGGGGAGATCCGGGCGCCGGGGACCCGCAGGTGGGGAGGTCCGGGCGCCGGGGACCCGCAGGTGGGAGGTCCGGCCCCCGGGGACCCGCAGGTGGGGAGGTCCGGCCCCCGGGGACCCGCAGGTGGGAGGTCCGGGCGCCGGGGACCCGCAGGTGGGGAGGTCCAGCCCCCGGGGACCCGCAGGTGGGAGGTCCGGGTCCCGGGCCCCGCAGGTGGGGAGATCCGGCCCTCGGGGACCCGCAGGTGGGCGGTCCGGGCCCCGAGGAGCAGCAGGTGGGCGGTCCGGGCCCCGGGGAGCAGCAGGTGGGAGGTCCGGGTCCCGGGGACCCGCAGGGGGGGAGGCCTGGGCTCCGTCCCGCTCTCCGTGACCCTTGGGGCAGGGCACCTACCCAACTCCGTTTCCACCCCTCTCTCCGCCTCCCCAGCTTTTCTTCCCAGGAGGAAACCCACCTTGGCCCCTTCAAGTAAATCAGCATCCAGAAACTCCTTTCACTCACTCGACTGTTGACTTTTCTATATTTCGTGCAGGATTTTGAAGAGAAATGGGAAGAGAGAAGATTCTTACTTGTCACGATGCCTTTGCCTCTCCGCTTCTGTTCTTAGCTCTGGTCTCCCTCCCACGTTCCTTGACTGAATTTATGAATTCACCTTTGGCCTGCACCGCCTATCGTGGGGAAACTCACCGGCAGCCCACGGGTTGGAGGACTAAGGACTTGTTCATTTAGTGAGTCACGCAATCATACTACTTTTTCGAATGAGGTGCGTTGTTCTGATTTTCTTTCACCCTTGAGTTAGGAATCCCATTTCGTTATTCCAATAATTCATTTCTCCTGTGTCCCTCTTCACAGTTCCAAGGAAACCTAATTTTATGCCAGCAATTTCAAAAGTATTTCTCAATACAAATTTGCTTTTAAATGTCTTGATCTATTAGAGTATGTACTGAAATACTTAAAAATCAAACTGTATGATGCTTGAAAGTAGCTTAAAATACTTCAGAAAATAAAGATGGTGAAGTAAGAATGGTGTATGTTACTCATTGTCGACCCAGACTGAGGTGTATAGGGACCTTCCTCATACCGTTCTAACTGCACATAAGTTCAAATGGCTTTTTTTTTTTTTAAGTTTATTTACTTTTGAGAGACAGAGCACGAGCAGGGGAAGGTCAGAGAGAGAAGGAGACACAGAATCCGAAGCAGCTCCAGGCTCTGAGCTGTCAGCACAGAGCCCGACGCTGGAGTCGAACTCACGAACTGAGAGACCATGACCGGAGCCGACGTCACCGCTCAGCCGACTGAGCCGCCCACGGGCCCCAGTTTGAGTGTTTTGATAACATGTTCTGTCTGAGGGAAAACTTCCCGAGTCAGGCCTGCAGGACTCATTCCCAGTAAGATTGCTGAGCCCACCCAACAGGGGCGACCACGGACAGGAGATGAACCACGATGATGCTGGGTCGGCAGAGACCTAAGGGGCCACAGATGTTGCAAGTTTAAGATACAAGATCATGATCAGCTACGTGGGTTATATATCAACCAACTAATTTTGTTGGACTTCCTTATCCAGAAAGGAGGATTTCCCAGAGTGGCCCCTGGGAAGGGTGAAGGGATGTCACTAATTTGCTTCTTAGGCCTGTTTTGTGTTTTCCTAAAACCTCTTATTTATTTTTTTAAATATTTATTTAGTTTTTAGAGAGAGAGAAGAGAAGAGGAGGGGAGGGGAGGGGAGGGACAGAGAGAGAGGGAAACATGGAATCCAAAGCAGGCTCCAGGCTCCAAGCTGTCAGCAGAGACCAATACGGGGCTTGAACTCACGAACCCACAAGATCATGACCTGAATGAAGTAGGGCCCTTAACCAACAGAGCCACCCAGGTGCCCGTTGTAAAACCTTTTAAAGACTCACTGAGCACAGAATTTAAAATCCATATAGACAGAACAGGAGGAAGTGTGCTCTGTGGAGCCTACTCCATGCACAGAGGGGAAGGACCCCAGCCCTGTCACCACTGGTCTTGACGGTGGTGTTGGGCACCCAGTCAGCCTCCTGCCACCGGGCAGACGAAGTCTCCACCTCTGGTTTTGAGATTATTTTGAGAGGGAGTCATTCCAATAAAATGATGCAGACATCACTTCTCGGGCTTTATCTGCTGGAAGGACAGAATGGGAAGAACAGAAAGAGAAAAAAAGAGAACTCTGAACCCAACCAGGGGCTCAGATCACGTAGGAATCTCCAGTACTCTGAAAATCACTTACAAAAATCATTTGTTTAATTATTGCAGGTGAAAAAGATTCCTGTAAAACGTTCACAGGCGCCTTTGGTGCACTGTATTGGCCACTAGACAGTGTATCTTAGTGCAAGAAACACTGACGAATTCCTCTTTTCCTTTATTTCAAAGTCAATCATGACACCGTCAGCAAAAGCTGTACCTTGGAAGGGAACTGCCTCTGGGTGAACCCCCTGCAGAAATGAGGAGAGAACCCCCCGCCCCCCCCCCCCGTGACTGATGTAACACATCTCCGGGCATATTGTGTTTTGTTTTTGACAACTTCACACTTATGTAAAACCAAATACAGAAGGAGCGCACAGACTGTGCTTGGTGACTTTCCCTCAAGTGAACCCATCGTGTGAACCAGAACCCGGCCAGCACTCCAGAACCTTCCCTCCTGTTCTCTTCCGGCCCCTGCCCACGGGAGGGCAGCTACCTTGACCTCTCATACCAAGCACTAATCAGTGTGGGCAGGTTTTACATTTTATACAAACAGAGTCACACCCGACATCTGTTTCACCCTACGTGTGATTACCCTTCCCCCCCCCACACACACACCCGGTAAACACAGCAGGGCCCAGAAGTGAGGTAAGAACAAACAGACTCCCCCTCCTCCCAAATCCTCAGCTGGTGATCACCTCTGTCACCCACCTCTGCTGGGCCTCGAGTGCCGGTGTTCACTTACTGGATATGAAGACAGGCTCAGGGTAGGAGAGTGAGCACGGAAGAAAGTGTGAGCTGCTGAGTAAGATGGCCGGGCCGTGTGAACACACGCCCCTACTGCCCAGTCCAGACTACTTGAGCACCGAAATAACAGGTGTCGCAGTCAATTACAAACCACTGAAAACACAGGCATCCATGCACATAATACTTGAGAAATTAAGAAATTAACGCGGAAAGCAGAAACTCTTGCCTAGTACTGAGCACGGAGCGTGCTGGGAAGGCTGGAGGGGGAGCCTCGTTTCTGTTATCAGAACAAAGATGAGCGAGGTCGGTGGCCCTTAAATCTAGGGGGAAATTTTGGTGAGGAGGGGGTGTTCGGAGTCTTAGACTGTTGCCCCACACACCAGGTGGTCTGTGGGAGGCAGTGTCCGGACACATAATTACACACCATCAAGTAGGTCGTATTCTGGTGGGAAACGCGCGCCCTGATTGCGACCCTGAGAAAGCGTCCGTCAGACCCAAAGTGAAAGACATTCTATTTAAAAAAAAGAAAAGAGGGGCGCCGGGGAGGCTCAGCTGGTGAAGCGACCACGTGGGCGCAGGCCATGATCTCACGGTTAGTGGGTTCCAGCCGAGGATCCGGGAACTCTTCACACCTGGGGGGTGGGTCATGGGGAAGCAACAGCCAGTGCCGCGTGGCCCGGTCCCCGCCCCCCCCCCGC